>ML359356.1:0-23887 GCA_005239505.1 Nicotiana paniculata
AGGCATTTGGATTCTGAATGGTCTGGTTGGAGTTGATAAAGTAGTAAGACTGGGTGTCTTCAACTGAGGTGGGATATGCACCTGTGACGTGTAGTCGTCATCATTGATCGGATGGAATGTATTAGGTTCGGCGGTGCTATGGTTTCTTCGGTTGCGTGGGGTCAGAGTATCGAGAAGAAGTGTTGAAGAATGCGGTTGGCAGGGATCGTGTTATCAAAGGAGAAAGTGTCTCAGCAGGGTCTAGAGTGGTGCAAGGAGTGGCTTCGGGCTAAGTGGGCGAGTCCCACCATCTGCAGTAGGGTTGTAGGGTTGTATTCTCATAGGGTTGCGAATTGTCGGCATGTTGGCAAGTTGTTTCAGCTAAGGGAAAGGAGTAAAATGCTGATTGTGCGTAGGATTTGATGAATGTGTGCAAAAGTTGGCCCTGTCGGGCCAGGTTTAGGCTCTGGAAGATCCAAAATTTTGCTTAAGGTATAGGTGAGTTGTCAAGTTAGTGACTCAGTCACGTGTTTCATTGAAAAGAGTGTTCCTGTGCTTGGAGAGCCCTGGAGTTGATTGTATTCGGGGCCAGTCAGAGTGGGTGACTCTTAATAGCGGTCCTAGTGAGTTCAAAAGTTAAGAATGCGGCGTTTAAGGATTTCGGGCAGCATTATGATCGAGAATCGAACTATTGCAGAGTGATCTCTGAGAAAAAGGAAGGATGGTTGGAATTTTCTATGATATGTCTCAACACGCAGGATAGCATTGGGGGAGTGAGAGAGATAGACTCCGGATTATCAAAAGGGTATGAGACGGGTTGCGGGATTTGGGCAGCGTAGTCTCGTGAATCAAGGTCACTCGGGATGAGTGAGGGTTGAGTTTGCTATGGGTTGAAGGAAGTTGTTATTATTCCTGAGGCAATTGAAGATGATTAAAAGAAGATAGATTGATTAGCCATGGTTGAACTGGAATATTTGCAGCAGTGATCGGTTCCTTTGATGTGATTTAGTTATGCATGTGGGTTGTGCCGGTGTGTGCGGGGCTTGTCGACTGTCGTAATGGATCTCATGTGGGAGCATTTGAGTGCTATGGCATGTCAGGTGTAGTCGGACCCCCGAAGGGTTATGGTGGTATAGACTACTACTTAAGATTTGCATGATTGGGTGATAATGGGAATTCACTCGTGTGATGAGATGGTACTCTTGAATTGAGTCAAGTAAAAAGTTTCTATATGATGAAGTGTTCACCCTATTAGTGGTTCGAAAGTTATGATGGAATTCTTGCACTACCTCATGTTGGTATGTTAAGTGCGGGAAGCAGTATGTAACTGGGAGTAAAAATCGAGATTTAGGTCTGATGTTTATGAGGATGTAATGAGCTCGGAAGAGCAAGACAAGTGGTTTGAAAGTTCAGAGTAAGCTGGTGTTATCTTCAGTGTCACCTGAGATTGATATTCGGTGAAAGAGGCTTTGTACCCTGGTCATAGGTTCTTGATGTGTTTTTCGGCCTCAGTGTGGTCGGTGTTATGGATGGACAGACTTGTTGCCTTATGTTGAAGGTCGTGGAAGCATGACCGCGAAAAGATTGTATAAAGTGTGACGTGTAGTCACTTAATGGATTTCAGAGTTGGACCGAGTATGAAGAAGTGCAATATTGCTCAATTGAGAATTTTCTCCTCGAGGGCGTTCGGTTCAGTTGATTATGGATTATGGGGTGTTAGTCCCGGTAATGATGGTTGTTCTTGTGTATTATGAGAAAAAGGGGGTTAATTGGGACCCAGGTAAAAGCTAATAGCTAAGTTTGGTGCGAGCGAGGTGGCTCGATGTTTGTAGATGGATTTAAATATGATTATGAGCTCTGTGTGAGCCAGGCATGTTCCTTTCAGTAGAGCGCTTTTCATGGAAAGGTATTAGAACAGCGGGTGTTATTCCGTCTTCGTCAAATTTATGTGTTATTTTGATTGTGCCGTACGAGTTATGAAACGGCTTGATAATTTCTTATGTGTTGAGGTCCCGCGTAGCGGGGATGTTATGTGAGCATGATAGCTCTTGATATCCAGAGTGTGTATATATATATATATATATATATATATATATCACACCTCAGTTGTGCTTGAGTTTTGTAGCCTATGGCTTTATCAGTCTCCCCAGGATGGTATTATGCACTTAGCATGCTTGTGATCGATATTCAATAATTCGTAATAGTGAGAAAATAAGCTCTGTATATATATCTTCTCATGTAAATTTTATGTTATTCGGATCCGGTTGCATGCCGCAACAATGTGATGATGAGAAGGGTTGATATGTATTTATTTTCTTGTGATTAAATTCCCATTTTCTGGTAAGAATTCATATTAGTTGCGTGAGCTGAGTAGTTCCGTCCTGAGTCATTTCTTATTATCATGTTCAAGGTATAGCATATTGGCGCGATGTGGTATCATGTGAGGTTGTTGGTCATGTTGGGGTGGTTTCTTGTCTAAGCAGTTCGTACTGGGTGAGACGAGATTATTCGGATCAGGGATCAAAGTAATGAGGTTATGTGAAGTATATATTAAAGAACAAATACTATCATTCAGGTTCATAATGAAAGTGACGATTCTAGTCAAGATGAGGTACTCAAGGATTTGTTAACTCTGCAATTGAGTGTGAATTTTTGCGCTTCCCTCCGTTGTGGTTGTATCGCCAGCATTATGGCAGGATGTCTGTATGATTTTTATGAGGTATATCTGGAGGATCAGATTCGTGGACCTTGGCTAATAAGGTTCAGGGAGCGTCGTTGTGGTCAGACGATGAGTTATGCGGTGCATGGTGCTGATTCAGCAAGGGTATGCAGTGATGATCTGGTATATCGTGTGCTAGTTGATGCAGTGCTTATATATATTGAAACTACGCCTGGCTAGAGAAATTTCAGGTGTTTGAATGAATTCTAAGCTTATTATATGGATAAAGAAGAAATCTCCAGATTTGATCAAGCCATTTTGCTCGGCTGGGTTGTGGTAGCACGGGCAGGTGTTAGAGATGTTAAACAGTGATTTTAGGAAACTCCAGAGCAGTTCTTAGCACGTTCGAGGACGAACGTCGGTTTAAGTGGGGGAGAATGTAACGACCCGACCGGTCGTTTTGTGCTCTAGCACGTCGTTCAGCGGTTTGAAGTCGTGAGAAGCTTCGTTTCAGGTATTATGACCCGTGGGCATGGTCGAAATTGAATTCCAGGAGGTTTAGAATTGATTTGGAAAGAAAATTATCATTCCAGAAGCCATAAGTTGGAGAAATAAACTAAGATTGGAATTTTGAGTAAATGATCTCCGAATCAGGATTTGAAGGTTCCAGCAAGTTCGTATGATGATTTCGGACTTGGGTGTATGTCTGGATCGGGTTTTGGATAACCCGAGAGCATTTCGGCGTATATTATGAAATTTAGCATTTTAGAAGGATCTCATGAATTTGGGCTTGAAGTGAATATCAGTGAGGTTGATGTCCGTTTGGGATTCCGAGTCTGGGAATAGCTTCGTATGGTGATTTTGAAATTGGGAGCGCGATCGGAAGTGAATTTGAATGTCCGAAGGTCATTCTGGAGTCATTTGGCTAAAGATAGAAATTTGAAGGTTTTTGGGAAATTCGGTCGGAAGTGGAAGTTTTCGTATCGAGGTCGAAATGCGATTCCGGAAGTTGGAGCAGGTCCGTAATGTTGAATATGACTTGTGCGCAAAATTTGAGGTCAATCGGACGTGATTTGATAGGTTTCGGCATCGGATGTAGAAGTTTGAAATTCTAAGTTCTTAAAGAGTTGGATTTGAGTGTGATTAGTGATTTTGGAGTTGGTTGATGTGATTTGAGGGCTCGAGCAACTCCGTCTCATGTTTTGGGACAGGTTGGTATAATTGGACGGGGTCCCGGGGGGTCTCGGGTGGATTCCGGGTGGATTACTGATCAAAGTTGAAGTTGGAAAAGGGCCGAAGCTGCTGTCATATGTTGTAACCGCACCTGCGAGGATTTGGCCGCAGGTGCGGCTAGGGGGACCGCAGGTGCGGCTAGGGGGACCGCAGGTGCGATTTTGGGCTAGAGCCAAGGGGGCCGCAGGTGCGGAAGATTTGGGCGCACCTGCGGAAGCGCAGGTGCAATAAGGTGGCCGCATGTGCGGAAAATGGGCGATTTAGAGGAGATTTAAGGAGAGGATTTTGTCAAGGATCACAAGGTAAGTAATTTCTTCACGTTTTTTTAATTTAATACAAGATTATTACATAGATTTGGTAGTGGAAATTGAGGAAAATTTGGGAAATTTTTGAAGAAACCTAGAAAATGTAAATTTGGAATTTAGCCACGAATTTGAGTATGGGATGTAGAGTAAATTGCATGATTGAACTAGTAGAGCTATGGGTAGCATGTATCTTCAAGAATTTCATATTTTCTGGCGCATGGGCCCGAGGGAATTTTTGTCATTTCTCCGAGCAGGGTTGGGAAAGTATATAATCTGAATTTTTTGTGAGTAATAGGATGAATTTTCATTTCTTTGCCGTTATGTGGTAGTTTCGGAGCGTTGTGCGTCCGTTGGAGTCATCGGAGGGGCTTGGAAGCCGGTATTGGAATTTCGGAGTGAGGTAAGTCTCCTTCCTAACTTTGTGAGTCGGAATCGTGCCCCTAGGTGAATTAATTCAATACATGATATTATCTTCGGGGGCTACGTACGCACGAGGTGACTGGAGTCCGTGCGTAGCTACTATTACGTCATGTCCGGGTAGTCTAGGACCCACTAGCATGCCTTATGTGTTATTCCTGTGATCCTTCCTGTAATATTAAACTGCTAATATAATCAAAGACGTAATTGAATATCTAAAAGAAAGCTAGAGTTCATCTTGTTGATCTTCTAAAAAGAGAATTTATCTCTCTATGGATACTTGTGTACCGGGACTAGGTTGTATTGTGGAATGTCATTAAACTTGACAAATGAATTTAAAAATCAAATGATTTCAAAACCTATATTTCGTGTTTCTTTTAATAAGGATTTTACCACTTTCCTGAGAAAACTATTTTCTTGATAAAATATGGATTAATGTGTAAAAATGTGTCAGCACCCGAGTCGCAGGTATGATTCGCGAGCGGAGGAAGATTTATAATATTCAGTATAAGTGTGTCAGCACTCGAATTGCAGGTATGATTCGCGATCGAGGGATGATTTATGGTAATTTGGTATAAGAGTCAGCACTCTAGTCGCAGGTAGGATTCGCGATCGAGGGAAGCTTTATGTTAATTATATATAAGAGTCAGCACTCGAGTCGCAGGTATGATTCGCGATCGAGGGAAGCTTTATGTTAATTATATACAAGAGTCGATTCTCGAGTCGCAGGTATGATTCGCGATCAAGGGGGGCTTTATATTAATTATGTATAAACGTGTCAGCGCCCGAGTCGCAGGTATGATTCGCGAGCAGGAGATGCTTTATGATTAATTTGCAAGAATGCACTTATGGGACGGGCCGTTCGATCCTCAGCAGTGCACACTTTATTTTTATTGTTGGTACGGGCTGAACAACCCTCGGTATATATACATATGGCATACCCCTTGTGACTTAAATTGATAAATTGATTTAAGGATATAGATTGTTAAATAACTTCGTGGATAAGAACTTGACAGATATTTGGGGGAAAATGAAGGACAAACTACTTATTCACTTCTTTTTTTTAAATTACTCGGAATTTTTTTCCTCATATATATATATATATATATATATATATATATTGTTGCTTAACTTCTTTAAATGTCGACTGTATTTCACCATATTCTGTCATACATTATATTGTTGGACCCTAGTGAGTGTCAAATTTGACCTCTCGTCACAACCTCTGTGAGGTTAGGCAGTGACTTACTGAGTACACGTTGTTTTTGTACTCATGCTGCACTTGATGTACATTTTATTGCACAGGTACTTTCATAGCAATGTGGAGGATTCGGAGACTTAGGCGAGCTGCTGACAGAGTCGCCTTCATACTATATTTATTTCATTTTTAATTTCCTTGTCCAGTTGTATTTCGGACAGGCTTTGTAATGATTGTATAAATTCTTAGAAATTTGTCATGCACTTGTTACCCCGGGTTCTGGGATATGTGTTGGGATATAATTGCTTAAATTTAATCTTTACACCATTGTTTTTAATTAACAGACTTTTTTTTTTATTAATATGTAATTTAGGAAAAAGAAATGTTCTCATAAATGTTTTAAAATCGGAAAGTGTTTCAACTAATGGATGAGTCGGCTTTCCTGACATGGATGTCTGGCGCCATCACGACCTTAGGGATTTTGGGTCGTGACATCTCTCTTCATCTATTACTTCACAAGTTTTTCTCTCATATCAAGAACATTTCATTTTTTTCAAAGCAATTTTTTTTCGTGTCACATTCTTTTCAAGAGTGTCTTTTTATCACTATTTAGCTATCGTTTGCCATCATTTTTCACTTAATCGTCAATTTTTTCAAATTTATCAATTACTATCACAATCTATGCAACAGTGCTCAAGGAAGCAGGGTGCAAAAGCTCGGGATTCAACAAAAGAATCAAGAAAAAAATATGTCTTCAAAATAAAAGGTTACAGGCTCAAAGGGCTAACTAATGGTACAATATCTAAAAAGGCTAAATTTCACAAGACATATCAAAGAAATCCTACTATCATCATCTAAACAGAGCAACACTTATATTTCACTTTAATAAAATGCAGAGCAAGTTCTAGACTAAGATGCAAAACATGGAATATATGTAAGAAATACTCACCACACATGGCACAATTATCAACCAAGATAGATCAATTCTACTCTAAGACAAACATGATCATATCGAATGACAAAATAAAAATAAGGTATATATAGAGTCACAACCCTGAGCTTAGGTATCAGAAAATCTGCTATTTTATTTAGAGGAAAGTATTACTCAAGCTCAGGCTTAAATATGCTAGTATCAAATAAGTCACAAAATTTTTTCTTCTCCCTCTTTTTCTTCTCCTAAAAAGAATCTAATCCTAAATATAAAAAAAGTTCATCTGGTTCAAGTTAAGTCCCCTGAAAAAGAACCGATGCAAAAAGAAAAATCAAGGAGGATTATTATCTAACTAAAACTAACTAGAACAAAAAGAAAATATTTTTGGCTTTTATTGGACTTTTATCCCTCAAGAAAACTGTCCATAAAATCCATAATGGGGAAAAGTCCCAATTTTCTGATTCTTTTTTTTTCTTTCTTTTCTTTTCAATTTTTTTAAAAAAATAAAAACTACTACACTAAGAAAGAATATTACAATTAAGCTAGGATATCACATAAAATCACCCAAATAATCTCCTCACCACACTTAAAATCGTGCAATGTCCTTAATGCACACTGTAAATAACAAGAGGGTTAAAGAGACTCCAGGTAGGTCAAAGACCGAAGAATTAGAAGCTCATGGGGTGCTCGGGCTTCTCCCAGGTATGATTCTTTGTGCGGATACCGCACACTCAGTTTCAACTGCCTGCTCGATTTTTCACATGTCTATTGGCTTGGAATCCATGCTCTTATCCTACAAAACACAAAAATAACACTACAAAGTTAACATAATAAGAATTAAAAAAATAAACACAAGTAAAAAGAAACAATAGAATTGGGTTGCTTCCCAACAAATGCTTGATTTAACGTCGTGGCACGACGCCATCACTTACACCACTTTTCCTTCCACTTTGAGGATATGAATTGCGCCCCTAATTTTTCATCAATTTTTCTATCACGTTCCTGGGGCGGTGGTGTGAAAATAAAGGAACCAAGCAATAGATATCGCATCTTGCACTTCTTGGCCTTTAAGTGAGGGATGTCATTTTGTCTTTTTTGTGTTGAAAATTTTAGAATATAAGGGTCTTGTTCTTCATCTATACATCTCTCCAAAGGCTCGATCTCTATGTCTCCATCCAAACATAATGTAGAAAAATGATTAGAATGACGACCAACACGCCCCAACACCAAAACTGTATTATTTTAACATCCTCAATAATATATACTTCCTCAACCTTAGCATCATCTACAAGAACATGTCTAATAATTGGTATTCTCGTTTTATCTACTCAATTTGGCCTAGAAGATCTTTTTCAACTTCACACAACTCATCACTAAATTGTTAGGCGCGTTACATGCATCAACCTTTTCACTCAATTGAGCCTCCAAGTCGCGAATAGAGATACCAAATTGGTCGATCTCTTGTTCCAATTTAGCTCTTCCTTCTATAAAGTTTTGCATCCCATTTGTAATTTTCTCACGGAAACCTCCACATTCCTTTAATAATTTCATGTGCATATCAAGAATGCGAACATCATGTTCCACATTATCCAATTCGTTACTCCTGTCAAACTCAGAAGAATTATTAGAATCAACATAACAAACGATTGGAGTAGGATAACAACACTTAGAACAATTATTCCAAGTACCACCACAAATAGTACAGGATTGCAATGGTGCACATAACTCAGTCCTGGGAATATTTTTACAGTATTGCCACAAGTTTGGTCCTTTACAATATGGACAAGGATCACAAAAACAAGAATACTTACTATCCCACCACTTTTCATTCAAAGATTCCATGTAAAAAAAATATAATACTAACTACACTAAACTAGAATTAAAACTTAATATATAATAAGTAAAAATCTAATCTAGTAAAATAGTTAATTTCTAAGTCCCCGACAACGGCGCCAAAAACTTGTTTCTCTCAAACGCACATGCAAGTATACATGGTCGTACAAGTAATAAAGGATTGTAAGACCAGATATCGTAACCACATGGACTTTTGATCGACTATTACTAACTTAAACTAAGACAAGTAATCGATTCAAGCACTTTTCTTAAGTATTAATATTTAATTAAACTAATCTAGAGTAATCAACTAAGAGATTAAATGAAAAAGTTGGAGAAATTAGACTCGAATTCAATGAGAGACGATATCCTATAGCTATGGGTTGGATAACAATCTCGTAAGTTTTTCACATAAATTTTCTAATTAATTTATCTAGTTTATTGATTGACAAGGTTAATATTACTCGTAGCCTAGTACTACCCATCTATTCAAGCTAACCTAACGCTTATATTCCTATGGAATTAGAATTAATAAGAACGCATTAATAATTCCTGTATAGTAACCTATCAAGGTGATTAGGTATATCCCTATCCTAACTGCAAATTTGTTCCCCGTTAATCAGGTTCAAGATCCCGCTCTACTCAATCTTATATGCAATCTAGAATTCCCTCTCCCGAGTTCAACCCTAGATTCGTAAATAGCATTCAATTGGTGATCAATCAACCAAATAATTAATCATGAGCTTGAATAAATAAACCAATATCATAAAATAATAAGAACGATTCAAGCTTAAAACTACAACGTTCAGCACCCAAAACTCTAGAACTAATAAACTATAAAATTAAAGGAAGATAAGAGAATAAAAACTAGTTAGAATCCTCCTCCAAGAGTGGTGTGTGTTCCCCACATGAATTCTCCTTCAAAGTATGTTAGATTTTCTCCAAGTTAGGTTTAGAACCCATTTTATACGAGTTGGACCCGTGTAGGACCAAAATAGCCTTGTCGGCGTGGTGTGTGTTCCCTGCGTGAATTATACTTCAAGGTATGTTAGATTTTCTCCAAATTAGGTTTAGAACCCATTTTATATGAGTTGGACCCGTGTAGGACCAAAATAGCCTTGTCCTAAGCGAACTAGGAAAACCTTCGCGACGACGCGTCCAGACCAGCACGATGCACTGGCCTTAGTACTGGAGGTAGTGACGTTTTCCACTTTCAATTCAAGAATGGTAATTCCTCCTCTCTTTTTTTGTCTTGCACTTGGGGGGACAAATCCCTAAGGGTGTCCCCCCTTGTCCTTTTCTATTTAATTGTTTTATTTTCCTTTATTTTTCTTCGGTGTTTTATTCAATTTTGCTCTAAATCTCTTCATCTTCACACTGATTTATTCCTACAAAGTTAAATTATAATATTAAAGCACAACATAATATGATTAATACTCAAAAGGGGATTAAAAGTACTAGAATATGAGGTAACAATAGATAAGTATTTTTTGGCCCAATTATATTAGTAAAAATGTTAACTTCTTATTTTGATTTTAGCTTCATATTTTTGTTTTCGTAGTTATGCAGTATTTAGTAGCTAAAGTTTTTTAAATGTGGAAAATAAGAAAAATCGAAAGAAAAAAAGTTAAAAAGAATTGGACTTTTCGCGATGATGGATCTCCTAGACAGTTTTCTTGAAGGATTAAAGTGTAAACAAAAATCCAAATAAGTCTTTTAGTTTCCTTTAGGTAGTAATAGTCCACCTTGGTTTTTCTTTGTACCTCGGTTCTTTTCCATGGGATGTTGTTTGAACCAGGTAATAGTTTTATTTTTATTTTTTATAGCAGGACTTAGGAAAAAAATGGAGGAAGAAGGATGAGATTCCTAGGCGCCCTTGACTTGTTTGATAGTAGAATATTTAGGCTTTGGCATGTGTAGTATGTTACCTATATTTTGAAACTGATCGTGATGCCTTTATAAATTGGATTGCATATCTTGTGACGCCTATGTCTCGTATTCTTGACTTATGTTCACGTTGTGCTTAATGCTTAATATCTTGTTGCTTCGTGAATACTTTCATTAGTTTGAGAGTCAGAATGAGACCGTCCTTAGTGAGTCATGTGCCATGTGTGAAGTGAGATATTTGTATAGTCCATGTCATTGTACTTGTGTCTACAAGTTGCCCAGTATGTGAGTCGAAGCGAAATTTTAGGTGAGACTCGGTTTGAAAAATTATTTTAGGATGTCATTGTTCTTTTTGAGTTTAATGTTTATCAAAAATAAAATCTATCCCTAGTTAACAATTTTGAGCTTACAGACTTTTATCTGGCACCCACATTAGAAGCCTATACCTCTTTTGCTATTAATTGACATTGTTTTGATTCTTTTTACCTCTTAAAGCACTTTAATTGTGAAATGAGCGCTAAAAAAAGTAAGGAGGGAATTTGGGTGGCTTTTGAGTGGAACCAATGAAAGGAATAAAGGTGCACTTGTTTTGTAAAAGAATACACCACTAGCTAAAATTATAAAGAAGAAAAATCTCAAGAAAAATAAAAGAAAAAGAGAAGGAACAATGTAGATAAATAAATTGACATCTTGTTCTTGCTAGTGGGTATGAAGTAAAATAGTGCCTAAAGAAAGAGGGGACATTATTGGGAATGATTTTAGTTGGGAAATTGAAGTAGGGATTGCAGAATATGCGCGTAAACTTAATCATGTGATGTGTTAAGGTTCTTAGGAAGGTTAGCCACTATTCCTAAATATATCCTACTTGTCCCTTGGCCCACATTACAACCATGAAAAAGTCCAAACTGATTTTAGATCGAGCGAGCATACATTAGTAGAGATTTACATTAAGGGAAAGCCTATGGTACCAATTGAACGCATGTAATTTCTTCTGTGAGAGTGAGCGATTTCCTTTGATATATATGAGTCCTTAAAATATATTTGAGGGTTTGATTTCAATTTGTGGATTCAATTTACTCTTTTGTTCTTGTCGCGAGGACACATGGTTTCATGAGGGATAGGAAACTTTATTAGACTTCTCTAGGATGTTGGGTGTTCAACTCATTAGTGCATTGTGACATTGAGTCAGTCATTGACGCTAGGACTGTTATGAGCATGTTGTCTTTGTTGTAAATATTTTTGAGAATGGAAAAAGTTAAAGGGAAGTATGTTCTTAATGCATATGCTACAGTTTAATTGTTTCTATCAACCATGGTCGATTGTGTATTGTGCTTCAATGTGTAAAATATAAAGTGCTCAAGTATAGAATGAATTGTTGGTTGCTCGAGGAAGAGCAAGAGCTTAAGTGTGGGGTGGTTATTTTTGGCTGAAAATCCATGTTTTTGCATGTAATTTGTCGTGCATTATGCCTCGATCTTGTTAACTTTGGTGTGAATATTTGTGACTCGGGCTTAATAATGTTATTTATATGTGTAGGGAAAAATTGGAATTATTTTGGGGAGTTTGCATGCAAATTGGCGTATAAAACGGAAGAATTTGGAGGATGTATAAGTTTGGTGCCCAGGTTGGTGCTAGGAACCAACCAAAACGCTGTTGAGAGCATGCTAAAATATTCACTGTCCAAGTTGGTTCTAGGCACCAACCAAAAGGCTAAAGACAGAAGACCAAAAATTTTGTTGTCCCAGTTGGCGCCAGGCGCCAAGCGAGACGCCAAAGGGAGGAATTTATCCTAAACGTCCCCCAACATGTATAAAAGGGGTTCTAAGCCTATTTTGAGGGATTGGACATTATTCGGAGGCAAGAACATCATGTGGAACAACTTTTGTAGGAGAAAATCATCGAGGTATTCACTCCTTCATTTTTCCTTTGCAATTTATTTATGAAAAATACTTGGAAATTTGTTACTACTAACATGAGTGGCTAAGCACTCTAGTTTATAGGGTTGTGGTTGATATGATTATTAACATTTATTAATTACTTCTTCGTTAATTCGAATAATCATCTTCTGGTTGTTTCTTTAATTCTAGTTTTAACTTGTGACTTGTTTTAGCTACCATTTCACCATACTATCAATGCTATGCTTGGGAAAGTAATATTTAGATAAGAGTAGAATTAAAGAGAAATTGTTTCTGAACTGGTGGCTCGGGGAATGATTTCATAGTTAGGATAGGAATATACCTAACAATTTTGCTTAATTGAATACAACATTATTGATGATATGCTATAATTAAATATTTTAGTCGCTTATTACACTCTAATTTACTGCACTTTAATTGAGTTTGAGCTTTAATCGCCAGTGTTTTGCATTAAAAGTGTGTTTTATGCCTTGAGGAGTGATTCTGATCTATGTAGAAGTTATGGAATTAATTCAATCTATTCTGGAGCTTTGAAATCAGAGTAAAATCCTAAGTATTAAGTTGGGATCGTGTTCGGGGATCAACGAAGGATAGTGTACTTTAAAAACGGAACGAAGAATCGAGCAGGCATACTGAGCATTGTCCAATAAAAGTCCTATAACTTTTGGCTCAGAAATCTGTTTGGGCTCCACAATCAATCGTCGGAAAGCTTTTTAAAAGGGATACAACTTTCATGTTTTACATTTTTCAAATTTCCACAGCTGCGTCGTGGCTGTGTAAATTGTTGATGCCCTCAAATTGCATGCTCTCTTAAGTTCCCCACAAGCACACCGCGTGCCGCATCTCCCCACGCGGCACGCCTATGCAAAGTTTACAGAGCCAGAGTCCTATTTCGTGTGTGAGAATATGTTTTCGTGTGGGCCTGACCCTACTTGGTATAAATATATGTAAAAACATTTTTTTGTAACTTTGGACAGACTTTTGACCTAGAGAGAGCATAGAGCCTCCACGGAGGCCGGGTTTCATCTTTTCTTCCACCAAACTTAGTAATTCTTATGTTTCTTTGTATGATTTGTTATTTTTCTACCATCTCTATGTGGAGTTAAACTTCACCTTCTAGGGTTATGGTTCTTTCATGACTATTTGTAACGACCCGGTCGGTCGTGCCGAGAATTTTAGTCGTTTTCCCTATTTATGATTTGTCATATGTTTCTTAGCCTATTTATGTTGTATTGGTTCGGGTTCGGTGTGGTCGTGATGAGAATTGAGACATTAGTCTCTTAAATTGGCTTAATAGTTGGAAAAGTCAATTGGGAGTTGACTTATTGGTAAACGACCTCGGAATGTAGATTTTATGACTCGTATAGCTTCATTAGGTGATTTGGGACTTAGGAGTGTGTTCGGAATGCGGTTTTGATGTCCGGTGTAGAATTAGGCTTGAATTGGAAACTTGAGTTTTTTGGCGATTTTCGGTCGGCAATGGAAGTTAGCTATCGGGGTCGAAATGAAATTCTGAAAGTTGGAGCAGGTTTGTAGTGTCATTTTGGATGTGTTTGCAAATTTTCAGGTCATTCGGACATGTTTTGGTTGGTTTCAACATCATTAGCGAAATTCAGAAATCTCAAAGTTCATAGGCTTGAATCCGATGTGATTTTGGTGTTTTGGCGTTAATGTAGGTGTTTTGAAGGCTCGACTAAATTTGAATAATGTTATGGGACTTGTTATTGTTTTTGGTTGGGGTACCGAGGGGCTCGAGATGATTTCGGATAGTCATCGGAGGGATTGAAGTTGGAAAATGCAGCTGAAGAAGCTGCTGGTACCAGGCTTCTAGTGTGGCCGCACCTGCGGAAGGTTAGTCGCAGGTGCGGGGTGGCTTGCGCAGGTGCGAAAAGGGGTCAGGCTGGAGAAAGTCGCAGGTGCAAGACATGGACCGCACCTATGGAGTCGCAGGTGCGGGTGATTCACCGCAGATGCGGGTGATTCACCGCAGATGCGATACTTGGGCCTTAAGAGGATTCCCGCAGGTGCGCACCTGAGACCACAGGTGCGGAGCAAAGATCACAAGTGCGGTTTCACTGGGCAGGAAGTATAAATACTTGCCTTCGCAAATTTTTGGCATTTTTCATCATTCTTGCATGCGGGCTAAAGCTTTTGGGAGCGAATTGAAGAGGGTTTTCAAAGGATTTCCGTGGAGGTAAGTTTCCTAGACCTAAAACTCGATTCTATGTTGATATTCGACGGATTAAGCTTGGAATTTTTGGAATTTAATGGCATAAATTGGGGAAGTTAGGGCATGAGAAATTGGGACTTTAATTGAGTAATTGAACGGGCTATTGTAGTCGGATTTCGATGCTTTTTATATGTATAGACTCGGGAAAGGATGAGGATGTCAGAACCCAAAACCTATTAAGATTGTGATGGCGCCGGACACCACTGTCAGGCAAGCCAATCATTTATTAATTGAAACAATTTCCCGTTTTAATCATTTATGAAAAAGCATTTCCTTTCACTTTATTACATATTAACTAAATAGAATATGTTAAGTAAAACAATGTTTTGAATGTTCCATTTTAGCAAATATATCCCAACACATCCCAGAACCCGGTGTCACAAGTACATGAGCATTTTCTAAGAATTTGTAGAATCATCACAAAGCCTGTCTGAAATACAAAATGGACAAGGAAATTTAAGATGAAAATAAATACAGTATGTGGGAGACTTTGTCAGCTACGAATCGCCTCCGGATGGTGCAGCTCATCTAAGTCTCCAAACTAGCCATGACACTATGAAAGTACATGCGCAAAAAAATGCGCAGCAAGTGTAGCATGAGTACAAAAACAATGTGTACTCAGTAAGTCGCCCACCTAACCTCAGAGAGGTAGTGACGAGAGGTCGAATTAGACACTCACTAAGGTCCAGCAAATTAATCAACAGCATATGATGAGCACGGTAGGCATGTAAAGGTAGTAAAGCAGCAACATATATAAGGCACTGAAATCCAAGTAAATACTGGAAGTAATCAAACAGTTACCACTTCCTAATTTTCCCCCAAATATTTTAAATAAACAATTTTCTCTTTGTTTTCCCCCGAATATCTTATCACTTTAAAAGTCCATGAAAAACATCTAACACTTTAGCATGCGCATACGGGATAAGGATAACCAGCCTGAGCCGTCATGATAATCAACTCTGTGCACTGACAAGGATCGAACGGCCCGTACCATAAATACACCTCTCAATAAAATAATCATGTATATGCACTGCCGAGGGTCGAATGTCCCGAACCATAAGTGCATCTTTCAATAAAATAATCATAGCTATGCACTGCCGAGGGTCGAATGGCCTGAACCATAAGTGCATCTTTCAATCCGCCGTGGCGTACAGACCGCTCCCATGAGAGTAGGGGAAATAACACTCCGCTCGCGGAATGTAAATTGTGAAGCGGTCACATGCAGTCATGCACAATCAACAGTCCACCCCGAATACGTCGGGAAAATAAATACTCAAGTAAATGACAGATTTCTCTTTTTCTTTATTTAAAAAAAAACCACAAAATAGGTTTAAATCCTGATGTTTTAGACGTCAATACCACACAAGAAGATAGGTTAATTTGTGTGGTATCCAATTTTTCGAGTGCTGTCTCTCTAGAAGAAACTGGTTCTTCTTGGTGTTCCAACTTCTACTGTTGCGGAACAATAAAAGTAGTAAAGTAAAAACACAGAGATTTTTACGTGGAAAACACCTGGATCAAAATGTGAAAAAACCACGACCTACTCCTCAGTAGGATTTGCTCAAACTCTTCACTAAAACTCTGAGCCAAACGGACTTACAAAATAAACTCTTTTGTAATCCTAGGAGTAACTCTAATCCCTTCGTAGTAACTAGCCTCTAGCTAATTTCTACAAGCTTCAAGTTAACTCTAACTTGAACAATGTGTACCGATTACAATTGCTTCAATGAAAGCTGAAAAGATACAATATTAAATCGCCTACTACAACCAAATAGACTCAATGACAAACAAATGGAACTGGTTCTTCTAGCTGGTCTGTAGCCTTTGTATCGCACAGTAATTCTACTTGCAAAATCTCTGGGAATTTTGCTTTCAGTTCTTGATTCACTTCTGCACTTGTGCGTTCTTAATTCAAGAAAGAATACTTCAATTATTTATAGAGTCAGTTGCTGAGTTTGTCATTCGGTTCTGGTACAACTCTACCTGGGAGAAAGAGTTCGTATTAAACTCAACTTCCTTCCTTCGTTACTGTCCTTGCTGAATTCAAATTCTATTCTCTTATCAATTTGCAAGAATTTCGCATTAGAAGACACTCTCCTTGTTCATTGATACTTCACAATCGCATTCATCTCCTATGCATATACGGTTCATGTGCCAACGGGTCAGGTCAAGTATGTGTGCTCTGATGGACTTCAACTGGTCAGACATTTGTCAATCTTCAAAACTATGCAGTGACTTGGGTCAACAAATTCCCCCTTTTGATGATGACAAACTCTGTGCTTCTCCATGTATACACTTCAAACATTTTGTATGTTTTTAAGCATTTATCATAGAGAAACCAGGTTCATTAATAGGTTATAAATATCACTTGAAATACAAAAGCACATGTCTTCCCCATTTTGGCATCATCGAAAAGTTTGCAAGATGATAAACTTAGCAGTGTTGTTAATAATTACTCATGGCCATTGAGAAAACTGCAGGTGCAAACATGATTAATCATCATAAGAAACCAATAAATGTAATCTATCTAAGAAATTGAGACAAATCAATAACAAAACAGCAAAAATTCATTGATTAGGAACGAACATCAAACACCATACAAAAAAAACAAAAAACAGCCATAACCATGAGCAAGACAGAATAAAAACAACATAAACAGAACAACTGGTCTAAGAGAGGTTTTGGTAGCTCTGGACAGCCTAATAATGGGAAGGTGTAGAGGAGGTTGTGGTATTGGTTTGTAGAAGAGAAAGCATCTGGTTAAGAACACCCTCGTTCTTTTCCTTCTCTTTTGCTAATTCAGCCCTGAGAGCATCCTGCTCAGCTTCAACCTCAATCAAACGAGATTTCAAACGAAGGATCTCCGTATCCTTGATCTCGCTTTCCTGCATCAGAGTTCTGACTTTGCTGTTGACAGGCTGCTTCTTAGATGAACCAGGTTCATCTGTAGGAACATTGAAATTATAATCGCAAGTCAGCAAAGTATCCTTCCCAAAATAGTCCTTGGCAGTAGCCATCTCAGCCTTTTTCACGGGAACATCAAAATGAGCAAGCAAAACTGTCAGAATAAAGCCATATGGGATTGCATGTGCTTTTGTTCCATTCACAACTCTATCCAAGAGTTGGATGATGAAGGCTGGACAATTGATATGCTTTCCCCTATACAAACACTCCATCAAGGTCAGATCCATATAGTTGGCTATGTGCCTTCGTTCTTGTCTTGGCAGCAAGAACTTGATGACAAACTCGAAAAGCAACTTGTGCTCTGGCTTCATTTCACTTTTGTAGACTGGCCTGGGTTCAATTTCACTTTCATTATCACTGAAGAATCTGGAAATGTTGATTGCTGAGGCTAACCCATCCAAACTAGTCCATCTTTGCCTAGTGTAATCTTCGTAGCCCTCAGCAGGAATGTGCAGAATTTCTCCTAGCTCTTTAGCATCAAAGGAGACTTGAATTCCTTTGACTGTGGTAGTGACCCTATCGTCCTTGACCACTGCATTACCCATGAACTCTGTCAGTTCAGCTCTAGCCAACCTTCCTTCCATGTGAAGGACCATGTTCTTCCACCCCTAAACATCCAGTGTGTCCAATAGGTATCTCATCCCAGGTTCCTCGAGATCCTTCAACAACTTTCCCTTCAGAATTGTTATTTTTCCAAACAAGGTGATTCTGTCAGTCGCCTCACAAACTTCCCCCTCATCTTCTCCACTCCACTCTTTATCATCATCTTTCTCAACGACCTTCACTTTTCTTTCCTTGGACCTGGTCCTTTTAACGGTTCTTGTAGGTGTGGCAGACACTGTACCTGACTTCTTTGAAGAAGCCTTAGCCTTTTTTGATTTTGGTTCCTCAACCACAACAGGAGCAGTCTGGTCCTCATGATGGACCAGGTTCATCGTATCCTCTTCAACAACAACACTCTCCAAAGGCTCTCCTACTTTAGCCTTTCCCTTTGTAGCTCTCTTTTTCTTGCTCTCTAGTAAGCCTTGTCAAACATTTCTTCTTCCTCTTTCACAGCACTACGTGTAGCACGCACCTTAGGAACAGGAGCATCAGCAGCTACAGAAGCTTTCCTCTTCTTAGAAGGAACTGGGTTAGTAGCCTTCTTGGACTTCTGAGTCCTCCTTTTCTTGGGGTTATAGGACTCCCCCAGTTTCCTTAGCATGTCAGCCAACGTCTCGTCCCCAGATGAAACAGGTTCATCTGCTCATTTCTTCAACCTTGCTAAACATGTCGCTGCTTCCTTGACTACACTTCCCCCTAACTCTGTGAAATCTTCTCCAACCTTCTCAGGAATGGGACCACAGATAGCCAATGTGGTACAATCCTCCCCAAATCCCTCTCCCTCAAGAAATTTACCTTTTCCCAATTTTCTTCGCCTACTCGGCACTTCAACATCAACTACCGACCCAACCAGAACAAACATGTTCTCAGCATTAACAGATTCAGAAATAACATCAAGATTACCTTGTTCAGAATTTGATGAACTAGGTGCTTCCTCCTCGTTGGCTGATTTAAAAGATTCACTTGATGATTCAGAATTATTATCTTTTTCATCCTGCAGAATTGCCTCCAAGAATCTTGCACGGGACCCAGAAGCCATTAATTTTCTGGCAAGAACCTTTACACGACGACCACGAGGGGCTGGGTTAGGGTTAGATATGGGTTCTGGAATAAGAGGGTTTTCAGGGGTTGAGGTTCTTTCTGGTGATTGAGAACTGTATACAGATGGAGAATTTGAATCTGATTCATAATTCCCTCCATCATAATCACGATTTGGCGATGAAGAAGAAGAAACAGGTGGTGGTGAAGACATGATTACGAGTGTTGTTAGGAAGAAAAGAAAAGTGATCAATTTTGGGTTTGAAGAATAATGGTCTTGGTTCGACGGTTACTTTACGAAAAAAAGAGTAATGATGACCCTTATATAAGATATGGGTATTAATTATACAACGGGCAGAATATTTATTCAAGCGGGAGTCTAATAGTTGTAGGAGTGCCATTGATTAGACAATTAAGAGTTCCCTACCTCTAGGCTAATTGAGTACTGATGGGACTTCTTGGAACAGGTTCATTTAGGGATTCGTACAATGAATTTGAAATGAACCAAATATAGATAGAATCCTGCTCATGTGTGACTGTAATTATTTCAATAATTGTATGGAGATGAGCACGTACCTTGTCAGTCAGATGAACCGGCAGAGATGAACCAGGTTCATCGTGTTAAAGTCCTTAATTTGCCTCAATTTTCAAAGATAGAGTAACATCATTAGTAACTAGAGAATCATATTAATACATGGCAAGAGAGTATGACAGTAAAGTCATGATGTTGAGCAATGATTAGTCTGGTTGATTATCTATGTTAGTGTTTCTAGCCAAAAACAATTTTCACTTTTTTCAATTTTTTTTTCAATCAGGTGATTTTAATCATCCCTAATTCAAGCATGTTTCTCTCAAAATTCTCCCTACTCAGTGCTTTAGTAAAGATATCTGCAATTTGTTGATCAGTAGCACAAAATTCAATTGAGATCATTCCTTTTAGTTATCCCTTAGGAAATGATGCCTAACATCTATGTGCTTAGTTCTCTTATGATGAACCAGGTTCTTCGTCATACTAATGGCACTAGTGTTATCATACAAAATAGGAATGCATCCCACATCTATACCAAAGTCCATGAGTTGTTTCTTGATTCACAGAAACTAAGCACGGCAAGAGGATGTAGCCACATATTCAGCCTCAGCAGTAGACAAAGCTACTGAATTCTGTTTCTTGGTGGCCCAAGACACAAGCCACGAGCCAAAAAAATGTGAGCCATGCCTGAAGTAATCTTCCTGTCAACCAGGAAACCTGCATAATCAGCATCAACATATCCTACAAGGTCGAAATTACTACCTTTAGGATACAAAAGGCACAAACCAGTGGTGCCTTTCAAATATCTCAAAATTCTCTTCACTGCAGTGAGGTGAGACTCCTTTGGATTTGCCTGAAATCTAGCACATAGTCCCACACTGAACACAATATCAGGTCTGCTGGCAGTGAGATATAATAGAAACCCAATGATCCCTCTGTATAGCTTCTGATCAACGGATGAACCAGGTTTATCCACATCCAATTTTGTAGATGTGGCTATAGGGGTGTCTATTTCCTTTGAGACTTCCATTTTAAGCTTCTTGAGCAATTCTTTCACATACTTTTGTTGGTGGATCATTGTTCCATTTGAGTTTTTCTTGATTTGCAAGCCTAAGAAGAAGTTTAGCTCACCCATCATACTCATCTCAAACTCACTCCCCATAAGCATATAAAATTCCTTGCCCAATTTTTCAGAAGTCACCCCAAATATAATATCATCCATGTATATTTGCACAACCAGGATATCCTTACCCTTTTCCTTTAATAATAAGGTACTGTTAATTTTTCCTCCTTTGTACCCATGTTCTACCAGGAATTTTGATAATCGTTCGTACCATGCTCTTGGTGCTTGTTTGAGACCATACAAATCCTTGTCGAGTTTGTATACGTGGTCAGGTGACTCCTTGCTTTCAAAACCTCGAGGTTGCTTTACAATACATCTTCCTTTAGATAGCCATTAAGAAAGGCACTCTTAACATCCATCTGATGAAGATTGAATTCCATGTGTACAACAAATGCTATAAGAAGTCTTATTGCCTCCAGTATTTCCATAGGGAAAAAGGTCTCATCATAGTAAATTCCCTCTTCTTGACTATATCCTTGAACAACTAGTCTTTCCTTATTTCTTGTAACAGTTCCATCCTCATCGATCTTGTTCCTGAAGACCCACTTGGTGCCAATCACTGATCTGTCTAGTGGCCTGGGTACCAATTACCATACTTGACTTCTTTTAAACTGATTCAGCTCTTCTTGCATGGCATTTACCTAATCATCATCTTTTAGGGCTTCCCCAATGTTCTTTGGTTCGATCATGGATATAAAGGCACCAAACGCACACAGATTTTTCAAGGATGATCTTGTTTTGATTCCGGATGTCAAATCTGTTATGATGTTCTCAAGAGGGTGAGAACTCTGATATCTGTGTGGTTTGAGTACCGGCTGTTCATTCCTAGAAAATTCCCTGGTGTCTTGTTGCTGTGGAGCAGGATCAGGGCTAGGTTGCATATGTTGAATTCCCCCTGTCATGTTGCTTGGGATAGTTGAACCTGATCCATCACCTGTTCCATCTTCCATGTTTGCTTTAATGTTTTAACTGCTTCTCACTAGTCCAAGCTCCTCATCTTCTGGTTCCTTACAAACCCCAATAATTTCACCTTTCTTTCTGTTTCCAAAGGAGACATTTCCTCCTTTGAGACTTTCAAGTGAAAGGAAATGTTCCATGTTCCTCGTCATATGCTTTGAGCAACCACTATCCAAATACCAAATTTGGCTGCCTCCTCTCACTTGAACCTACAAAAAGAATCAGGGGTTAGTTTTAAGAACCAAAACTAGTTTGGGTCCTTTTCTATGAGAGAATGGATGAATCAATTTTTTTCTGGCCCAATTTGGTAGCCACTTTTTCTTTTTGACAAACCTCTCATTTTTTCGAATGGCCTGCTCTTTTGCAGTACAATCATATTTGTAGTGGCCAGTATTACCATAATGGGTGCAGATTTTATTCTCAGGGAGAGTGAGATACTTGCTTTTGGGATCCCACTTGGGCAATTGACTTCCAAAGCCAATCCCTCTCTGGTTGCTACTATGATTCTCTTGAAGCCATATTAGGGCATCAGAGGATTTATTCCATTTACAAGTTCGATCTAATTCATGTTTGACTTTGCCAAGTTCTTCGTTAAGAGTTCTTATCTGTTCATCCTTGGAATACATCTTATCTTTTAGTTTACCCACGTTTTCATCTAACATGATATGAGAATAATCAACAACCTTTTTACTGGATCCTAGCTCTAGCTTTAAGTTTTCAGATTTTAGTTCTAGAATCTCAGTTTCAAGTGGATGAGCCTGGTTCAACAAGACAATGTTTTTCTTTTCAGATTCACTGCCTCTGATTTCCAGGTTCATGCACTTTGCTTTTAGCATTTCACATTCTTTAGATAGTTGATCCTTCTCTTTTGTTGTTTCCTCAGAATCATCTATGAAATCAAGTATCAACTCAGAGAGTTTTTCCTCCGATAGGAACTTTACTTTGTTTTTAATACGGGAGATACTTACCTCTGGTTCTTCATGTGATTCCTCATCAGATTCTCCAATTGACATGAGCACCTGATCTTCAGTCTCCCCATATTCTGATTCATCATCTGAACTTTCCCCTCAAGCAACAACCATAGCCTTTGTTGTGGTTTTCTTGGGTTGGACATGTTCCTTCTTCCTGTTCCTTCTTTCATATCTCGCATTTTTCCATTCTACTTCCCACTGAAGACAATTTTTGATGAGATTGTCAGTCTTACCACATTTGTTGCATCCCTCGTTGGTTGGCCTTTCTGGAGCTTTTGCTTTGTTGTAGTTTCCTCCTCTAGAGATGCCCTTCTTCCTCATGAGAAAGTTTCTGAATTATTTGGTAATCATGGCCATCTCATCATCCTCCAGATCTCCTCCCTCGGTGATTCTTAGTGCTAGACTCCTCGCCTTCTTTTGACCATCCATATTCATTGTCTGCCTTCTGAGTTCATAGGTAGTGAGGTTTCCAATCAGCTCATCCAATCTCAGGGTTGCCATATTTTTGGATTCCTGAATAGCAGTGATTTTGCTTTCCTAGGAAATAGGCAAGACCCTTTTCAGGATCTTCTCAACCCTGTCCTCTTCAAGAATGACTCTTCCAAGAGACATCAGTTCATTAGTCAAGGTTGTAAACCTTGTGTACATCTCTTGGATAGTCTCTCCTTCTTTCATAGTGAAGTTTTCATACTGAGAGTATAGTAGAGTACCTCTTGACCTTTTTACCTGAGGTCACCTTCATGGGCTACTTGCAAGGTATCCCAGATCTCTTTGGCAGTGGTGCAGCTTTGGATTATGTTGTACTCGTCTGGACCTAGTCCACACACTACCCACCTTTTGGCCTTTGCATTCTTCTCCCATTTCTTCAGATTCTCAGCAGTGCAGTCAGCTCTAGTCTTTGGTACATCTATTCCTTCAGCAGTCTTCATCATGGTAGCTAGAATACCATCAGGGACTATGTCCCAGAGTTCATAGTCTTCTCCAATCATCTGGTCTTTCATCCTATTTTTCCACCAAGAGTAACACTAGCCATTGAAGAGTGGTGGCCTTGTAGTTGATTGACCCTCCCAGTTTCCAGGTGGTGCACTCATCTTGATCTTCTCCAAGGTGTTAG
>ML359356.1:23951-101074 GCA_005239505.1 Nicotiana paniculata
CTCAAACTCTTCACTAAAACTCTGAGCCAAATGGACTTACACAATAAACTCTTTTGTAATCCTAGGACTAACTCTAATCCTTTCGTAGTAACTAGCCTCGAGCTAATTTCTACAAGCTTCAAGTTAACTCTAACTTGAACAATGTGTACCTATTACAATTACTTCTATGAAAGATGAAAAGATACAATATTAAATCGCCTACTACAACCAACTAGACTCAATGACAAACAAATGGAACTGGTTCTTCTAGCTAGTCTGTAGCCTTTGTATCGCACAGTAATTCTGCTTGCAAAATCTCTGGGAAATTTTCTTTCAGTTCTTGATTCACTTCTTCAACCTTGCGTTCTTAATTCAAGCAAGAATACTTCAATTATTTATAGAGTAAGTTGTTAAGTCTGTCGTTCAGTTCTGGTACAACTCTACCTGGGAGAAAGAGTTCGTATTAAACTCAACTTCCTTCCTTCGTTACTGTCCTTGCTGAATTCAAATTCTATTCTCTTATCAATTTGCAACATTTTCGCATTAGAAGACACTCTCCTTTTTCATTGATACTTCACAATCGCATTCATCTCCTATGCATATACGGTTCATGTGCCAACGCGTCAGGTCAAGTATGTGTGCTCTGATGGACCTGGTTCAACTGGTCAGACATCTGTCAATCTTCAAAACTATGTAGTGACTTGGGTCAACAAATCCTTTCTCAAATTTATTTTCTAAGTATAATAATATTCAATAATATCACTTTATCAAGTATACAATTATCCAAGGAGGAAAACAATTCCCTTTCCAACTGATTAAGAAAATGAACTCTAGTCTTCTTTAGATATCAAATTACGATTTCGATTATATTAGTAGTCAAGTAATACATGCAGGATCACGATTACAACACATAAGGCATGCTAGTGGGTCCTAGACTACCCGGACATGGCATAGTAGTAGCTACGCACAGACTCATGTCACCTCGTGCGTACGTAGCCCCCGCAGATAGTAACACATACTTAATTAGTTCACCTAGGGGTAAAATTCCCCCTCACAAAGTTAGAAGGGAGACTTACCTCACTCTGAAGTCCCATAACCGGCTTCCAAGCCCTTCTGAGGACTTTCATGGATGCACAACACCCCAAAACTACCAAATAACGGGCAAAGCAATGAAAATTCATCCTAATACTTGCAACAAATTCAAATTATATGCTTTCCCGACCCCGCTTAGTGAATTGACAAAATTTCCCTCAGGCCCACGTGCACAGAATCCGAAATTTCTCGAAGATATAATCTACTCATAGCTCTACTAGTTCAAATATACAATTCACTCCACATTCCATGCTCAAATTCGTGGCTAAAAATCCAAATTACCATTTCTAGGTTTTCTTCAATTGTTTCCAAATTTTTCCACAATTCTCATGTATAATTCCATGCAATAACCTTGTATTTAACTTAGAAACATGAAGGATTTACTTACCTTGACATTGATGATGAATTTCCCTTCTTGAAGCCCTCCTAAAATCTCCTAAGCCATGAGAAAAATGAGAGAAATGGCCAACAATCTCGGTTTTAAAACATTTTGCGCAGCCTCATTTCCGCACTTGCGATCCTTCCTCCGCACATGCGCTCCCGAAGGTGCGACCAATCTCCCGCACCTGCGGCTTCCTCAGCTCTAGCCCAAAATCACACCTGCACTCCATTGTCCGCACCTGCGGCCAAAGCCTCGCAGGTGCGGTCACACCAGACACCAACAACTTCAGCTTTTTCTCAACTTCAAATATTGATCTGTTAACCACCCGGAATCCACCCGAGGCCCCCGGGACCCCGTCCAATTATACCAACCTATTCCAAAACATAATGCGAACTTGCTCGAGGCCTCAAATCACATCAAAAAACATCAAAACCACGGATCGCACCCAAATCCCAACTTTATGAACTTAGAAATTTCCAACTTCTACATCTGATGCCGAAACCTCTCAAATCACGTCTGATTGACCTCAAATTTTGCACACAAGTCATATTCGACATTACGGACCTGCTCCAACTTTCGGAATCGCATCCGACCCTGATATCAAAATTTCCACTTCCGGTCGGATTTCTTCAAAACCTTCAAATTTCTATCTTTAGCCAAATGATTTCAAAATGACCTCTAGACATCCGAATTCACTTCCAATGGCGCTCCCAACTCCAGAATTATCATACGAAGCTATTCCCAGACTCAGAATCCCAAGCGGACATCAATATCACTGAAATGCGCTTCAAGCCAAACTTAGGAAATTCCTTCAAGAATGCTGACTTCCACAATATACGCTGAAACGCTCCCGGGTAATCCAAAACCCGATCCGGACATACGCCCAAGTCTGAAATCATCAAACGAACCTGCAGGAACCTTCAAATCCTAATTCTAAGGTCGTTCACTCAAAATTCCAATCTTAGTCCATTTCTCCAACTCAAGGCTTATGAAATGAGAATTTTCTTTCCAAACCAACCCTAAACTTCCCGAAATTCAATTCCGACCACACCTACAAGTCATAATACCTGAAACAAAGCTGCTCACGGCCTCAAATCGCTGAACGACGCACTAGAGCTCAAAACAACTGGTCGGGTCATTACATTATCACCTACTTAAGCAGACGTTTGTCCTTGAACGTGCCAAGAACGGCTCTGGAGTTATCTGAAATCACTGTTTAACATCTCGAGCGCCTGCCCGTGCTACCACAACCCAGTCGAGTACATTAGCTTGATCAAATCTGAATATTTCTTCTTTTATCCATATAATAAGCGGGCAACCTAGTTCCAACACTTGAAATTTTCTACCAGGCCTAGTTCCAATATATAAACACCGTATCAACTACCACACGATATACCAGAACATGACTGCATACCTTTGCTGAATTAGCACCATGCACCGCATAATTCACCACCTGCCACAACGTCGCTCCCTGAACCTTAGTAGCCAAAATTCCATGAATCTGATGCTCCCTAGGCACCTCATGACATATATATATACATCCTGCTATAATGCTGGCAATACCACCACAACGGAGGAGATGTGTAGAAATTCATACCCAACTGCAGAGTTAACAAATCATTGAATACATCTTGACTAGAATCATCACCTCATTATGAACCTGAATAATGGTATTTGTTCTTTAATATACACTTCACATAACCTTATCGCACTGATCCCTGATCTGATAATCTTGTCTCACCCAGTATGAACTGCACAGGCAACAAATCACCCCAAACATGACCAACAGCCCCACATGATACCATATCATGCCAATAGGCCATAACTCGAACATGATATGTAAGAAATGACTCAGGAAGGGACTATTCAACTCACGCAACTAATATGAACTTTTCTCAGAAAATGGGAAGTAAAAAATAAGAAAAATAAATATATATTAACCCTTCTCATCATCACACTATTGCGGCGTGCAACCCGATCCAAATAACATACCCGTGGCGGCGTGCCACCTGATCCCATCATAAAACTCACATAAGGAAATATACACGGAGTTGTATTGCTCACTATTACACATTACCGAATATCGGTCATAAGCACGCTAAGTGCATAATACCATCCTGGGGAGACTGATAAGTGCAAAAACTCAAGCACGACTGAGGTGCGGTATATATATGTACTCTGGATCCCAATAGCTATCCTGCTCACATAATATCACCACTACGCGGGACCTCAATACATACGAAATTATCAAGCCGTTTCACAACTCACACGGCACAATCACAATATCACATGAATTTGACGAAGACGGAACAACATCTGCTGCTCTAATACATTTCCATGAAAAAGCGCTCTACTGAAATGAACATGCCTGGCTCATACGGAGCCCATAATCATATTTAAATCCATCCATAAACATCAAGTCTAACTTGCTCGCACCGAACTAAGCTAATAGCTTTACCTGGGTCCACATTAACCCACTTCCTATCATAATACGCAAGAACAACCATCATCACCGGGAAAAACACCCCATAATCCACAATAAACTGAACTGAACGACCTCTAGGCATAAATTCTCAAATAAACAATATTGCACTTCTTATACTCAGTCCAAATCTTCAATCCATCAAGTGACTACATGTCACACTTATACAATCTTTTCGCAGTCATGCTTCCGCGATATCAAAATTTCCATTTCCGGTCGGATTTCTTCAAAACCTTGAAATTTATATCTTTAGGCAAATGACCTTCAGACATCTGAATTAACTTTCGATCGCGCTCCCAACTCCAGAATTACCATACGAAGCTACTCCCAGACTCGGAATCCCAAACGGACATCAATATCACTGAAATGCGCTTCAAGCCAAACTTAGGAAATTCCTTCAAGAATGCTGACTTCCACAATATACGCCGAAACGCTCTCGGGTAATCCAAAACCCGATCCGGACATACGCCCAAGTCCGAAATCATCATACGAACTTGCAGGAACCTTCAAATCCTGATTCTGAGGTCGTTCACTCAAAATTCCAATATTAGTCCATTTCTCCAACTCCAAGATTCTGAAATGAGAATTTTCTTTCCAAACCAACTCTAAACTTCTCGAAATTTAATTCTGACCACACCTACAAGTCATAATACCTGAAACGAAGCTCCTCACAGCCTCAAACTGCTGAATTGCGCGCTAGAGCTCAAAATGACCTGTCAGGTCGTTACAGAGCAATATTGTGGTGCGATTTTTATAGAATTTTGAGACGTGGGCCCGAGGGTCGGGTTTGGCCAATTTCGGGATTTGTGGCCAATTGTGATAAAATTTGAATGGGTTTCGTCTTCCTAGAATATTTTGATGTTATTAATTTGATTTAAATAGACTCAGAGTATTTGGGAACCGATTCGAGGGGCAAGAGCATCGTGGAGTTGTTTTCGGGCCGGTTTGAGAGAACTAACGATTGTAACTCTTGACCTGAGGGTATGAAACCCCGATATTTCACTTTTTTTTGGTAAATAAGGTGACACACATGCTAGTGACGAGCGTGTGGGCGTGCACCAGTAGGGATTGTGACTTGGTCCATCCCGTGGCGACTATTATGCCGCGTATTTGATTTGAAATCATGAGAAATCCTGTATTTTTTAGGTTTATGTTATATTCTGGGCAGTATGCCATGTTTGAGGCCTTGTGCCGATCTGTTTAAACCCACAGAGGTATTTTACACTATTCTCACACTATTTTTGAAAATTGTGAACTCAGTCATGTTTATTACTTGTTGCCTTTTTCACTGTTATCCCAATTGTTAGACTACTGTGAGGTATTTGGGGTTGAGTCATGTGATGTTGAGATGAGTTTCCCGAGTGGCTTGAGTGGGTGACTGAGTGAGGCCGAGAGACGAGTTTGTGAGGATAGTTATGGATCGGGCTGCACGCCGAAGCATATATATATATATATATATATATATATATATATATATATATATATATTGGATCGGGCTGCACGCCGCAGCAATATAGGGCTTGGGCTGTAGGAGCCCTTCCAGGAGTCTATACACCCGTAGTGAGCGCAGTCGACTGTTATTTGGATCGGGCTGCACGCCGCAGCATATGTACATATATATATTATTCGGATCGGGTTGCACGCTGCAGCATATGCTATATGGATCGGCTTGCATACCCCAGCAGTTTGTGTGGACAAATGGTACCCGTTGAGTGGGAGTGCTGAGTGTGAGCATTGAGTACTGATAGAGGGGTCACGAGTGAATGAAAGATCTTACGCATGAGTGATATTGTGCCCGAGAGGCTATAAATTGTGAGATCATTGTTTTTCCCTCATTTTACACTGAGTCTCTTCAATAGACGTTGAGTTAATATTTTATGCAAGTTTAGAAAGGGAACCGGAATTTGTAAAGTATTTGGTAAATGTAGTCTTTTGGATTACTCCATTTGTTTTCACTGGCACATATTTATATGAAACTATAACTTTTAAATGCTCGTCACTGCACTCAAGTCTTTAGTTCCTTTCGTTACTTACTGAATTGGCGTACTCACGTTACTCCTTGCACCTTTGTGTGCAGATCCAGGTACCATATCTGAGCGTTAGCTGATTTCTCCTTTGCTCGGAGGTTGCTCGAGGATAGAGGTATCTATCCGGCAATCCGGCATCCCCAGCTGGCCTTCTTTTCCTTTCTTAGCTTGTAGATTTTTAGTATTCTCTGGATTGTACTAATAGGGGCTTGTTATCAGATTTTTTTTGTATTTATCTCTTTAGATGCTCATGACAATTGTATCCGGGTGTTGGGTTGTGGTTAGATTTGATTTTTGTGGTTTTACTTCTGTTAATTATGTATTTAAAACAGGAACCTTAAATGAATTACTTGACTTGTGATATTAAACGGATGTTTTTGTGTGTTACTCTTAGTAGTTGGTTGTCCTAGTTTCATGATAGGCTCCATCACAGCCTATGTTGATTTGGGGTCGTGACAAGTTGGTATCAAAGCCCTAGGTTACATAGGACTCAACAGTCATGGGCAGGTTTAGTAGAGTCTTGCGGATTGGTACGGAGACGTCTGTACTTATCTTCGAGAGGCTACAGAACCCTTAGGAAAAATTTCACTTTATTGAATTTTGTCGTGCCATTTAGTTGATTCTGGATATCTAAACTTTTGTTGTTTCATTATCTCACAGATGGTGAGGACATGCGCTACCGATCAGGGTGACCACACACAAGCTAGACCAGCGAGAGGTCGAAGTCGTAGTAGAGGTAGAGGTAGGGGTCAAGCCCGTGCAGTAGCCGGGGTAGTACTAGAGGGTCCACCAACCATTCAGGATCAGGTTCCCGCTACAGATATTCCAGCGGGGCAGGCTCAGGCACTAGCAGTGCCCATTATTATTCCGAGTCTTCAGGAGAATCTGGCTCAGATTTGGACTGTATGTACCACCCTTGCTCATGCAGTTGTTGCATCTTCTACTGCTGCTACTTCTCAGGCAAGGGGAGGCAGTCAGACTCCAGCTGCCCGGACACCTGAGCAAGTTACTCAGAGCCTTCAGACATCGGGGACGGTTCCAGCCCATCTGATTGCTCCAATTCAGGACTTCGTGGTTCCAGCTATGCCCGATTATGAGCAGCGTAGGCTGGAGAGATTTAGTAGGCTCCATCCTCCGACATTCAGTGGTGCTGAGCGCAAGGATTCCCAAGGTTTTCTAGATAAGTGTCAGAGGATGCTTCGTACTACTGGGTTCTGGAGACCAGTGGGGTCTCGTTTTCTACTTTTCAGTTTTCTGGGATGCTTTTACTTAGTGGGAGTCCTTCGAGAGGCGTAGGCCTGTTGGTTCAGCACCCCTCACCTGGCAGCAGTTCTCCACTATCTTCTTGGAGAAGTATGTTCCCCAGTCTCACAAAGAGGAGCAACGCAGACAGTTTGAGCAGTTGCGTCAGGGGGAGCTATCAGTGACGCAGTATGAGATGCAGTTTTCAGAGTTGGCTCGTCATGCCATGGAGTTGGTCCCTACTGATAGGTAGAGGATTAGGAGGTTTGTGGATGGCCTCACTTATCAGCTCTGCCTTTTTATGACTCCGGAGAGGGTATTAGGTGCTACCTTCGAGCAGATTTTTGATATTGCTCGAGATATTGAGTCAGTTCGCCGCCAGGAGCGAAAGGAGAGGGAGGCCAAGAGGCCTCATGGATCTTGTAGTTCTAGTGGTTCTCCTTCCCAAGGATAGTTTCATCATGGTAGAGGCCGTCCATTCAGGCCTCCTCCGCCAGTCCGCCCATCCTATGGTGGTGTATCTTTGGGGCATGGTCCTCGTAGTTCTCAGTCGGGCCGTTCTTCATTCAGCGCCCTTCCATCCCAGAGTGCAGCTCGAGCACCATCAGTTCAGGGTTTCTCTATGCATGGTTCTTCTAGTGTCCATTCTGGTGCCAGGGGTTCCTTTCAGTCCCCGTCTCCAGCTTCAGGGAGTTGTTATGAGTGCGGAGAGTTCGGGCATATGAGGAGGCAGTGCCCCTATCTTCTTGGAGGTCCATCTCAGTTGAGGAGCCAGCCTTCGACTTCAGCTCAAATTACTTCGCCACCTACCCAGGCAGCTAGGGGTGGTATCAGTCAGCTAGAGGCCGTCCTAGAGGGGGAGGTCGAGCAAGTGGAGGTCAGGATCGTATATATGCGTTTCCAGCCAGGCCAGATGCTATGGCCTCTGATGCAATGATCACATATATTATCCCAGTCTGTCATCGAGATGCTTTGGCATTACTTGACCCTGGTTCCATGTATTCTTATGTCTCATCATATTTTGCCCATTTTCTGGATATGCCCCGTGAGTCTTTAGTTACGTCTGTTCATGTGTCGACTCCGGTGGGTGATACTATTGTTGTGGAGCGTGTGTATCGGTTGTGTGTGGTATCTATTGGGGGTCTGGAGAACTGAGTGGACCTACTGTTACTCAGCATGGTCGATTTTGATTTGATATTGGGCATGGATTAGTTATCTCCGTGTCATGTTGTTCTTGATTGTCACGCTAAGACCGTGACCATAGTTATGCCAAGATTTCCGAGGGTTAAGTGGGAGGTTCTTCTGAGTATGTGCCTAGCAGGGTGATTTCCTACCAGAAGGCTCAGTGTATGATTGAAAAGGGGTGTTTATCATATTTGGCTTTTGTGAGGGATATTAGTGGTGAGACTCCCGCAATTGATTCGGTTCCTGTGGTCTGTGATTTTCCGAACGTGTTTCTTGCAGACCTGCCAGCCATGCCACCTGATAAGGACATCGATTCTGGTATTGACCTGGTGCCAGGAACTCAACCTATTTCTATTCCACCTTATCGTATGGCACCTGCGGAGTTGAAGGAATTAAAGGAGCAGCTTCAGGAACTCATCGATAAGGGGTTCATTCGGCCTAGTGTGTCACCTTGGAGTGCACCGGTGTTGTTTGTGAAGAAGAAGGATAGCTCTATGCGTATGTGTATTGATTATCGGCAGTTGACCAAGGTCAAAGTGAAGAATCGGTACCCCTTGCCTCGTATTGATGATTTGTTTGATCAGTTGCAGGGTGCCAGGGTATTTTCCAAGATTGAATTGCGTTCTGGCTATCATCAGTTGAAGATTGGGGGGCCCGACATCCCGAAGACTGCCTTCAAGACTAGATATGGCCATTATGAGTTTCTAGTTATGTCATTCGGGCTGACCAATGCCCCAGCGGCCTTTATGCACTTGATGCACAGTGTGTTCCAGCCTTATCTTGACTCCTTCGTCATCATGTTTATTGATGATATCTTGGTATATTCCTGATCTCGGGAGGATCATGAACAACATTTGAGGACTGTGTTTCAGACTTTGAGGAAGAAGAGGTTGTATATAAAATTATCGAAGTGTGAGTTCTAGCTTGATTCAGTAGCTTTCTTGGGTCATGTAGTGTCCAGTGAGTGTATTCAGGTTGATCTGAAGAAGATAGAGGCGGTGTAGAGCTGGCCTAGACAGTCATCAGCTACTGAGATTCGCAGTTTCCTTGGTTTGGCAAGGTACTATCACCGTTTTGTAGAGGGATTCTCATCTATTGCAGCACCTATGACCAGACTAACCCAGAAGGGTGATCAGTTCAGGTGGACTGAGGAGTGTGAGGAGAGATTTCAGAAGCTCAAGACAGCTTTGACTACAACTCTGGCGTTGGTTTTGCCTAAGGGTTCAAGTTCTTATACAGTTTACTGCGATACCTCAAGAGTTGGCCTTGGAGCGGTTTTGATGCAGGAGGGTAGGGTGATTGCCTATGCATCAAGACAGTTGAATGTACACGAGAAGAATTATCCAGTGCATGATCTTGAGCTAGCAGCCATTGTCCACGCCTTTAAGATTTGGCGCCATTATTTGTATGGAGTACCTTGTGAGATTTTCACTGATCACCGTAGTTTGCAGCATCTGCTTAAGAAGAAGGATCTAAATTTGCGTTAGAGAAGATGGTTGGATCTTCTCAAGGATTATGACCTCACTATTCTTTATCATCCGGGGAAGGCCAATGTAGTGGCTGACGCCCTGAGTCGCAGAGCAGAGAGTTTGGGGAGTCTAGCCTACCTACCAGCAGCAGAGCGACCTTTGTCCCTTGATTTTCAGGCTTTAGCGGGTCAGTTGGTGAGATTAGATCTATCAGATCCCCCGTGGGTATTGGCTTGTGTATCCTCCGGGTCTTCTCTTTATGATCAGATTAGAGCAAGACACTATGATGATCCACACTTGCTCGTTCTTCAGGACAGGGTCCGACGGGGTGATGCCAGGGATGTGGTTATTGGTGATGATGGGGTCATGAGGATGCAGGGATAGATTGCGTGCCCAATATGGATGGGCTTTGAGAGTTGATTCCAGCAGAGGCTCATAGTTTGCAGTATTCCATCCATCACGGTGCCGCGAAAATGTACCAGGATCTGAGACAGCATTACTGGTGGAGGCGGATGAAGCGGGATATTGTAGAGTTTGTGGCTCGATGTCACAACTGTTAGCAGGTCAAGTATGAGCACCAGAGACCAGTTGGATTACTTCAGATATTAGACATTCCGGAGTGGAAGTGAGAGCGGATCACCATGGATTTTGTAGTTGGGCTCCCACAGACTTCGAGGAGGTTTGATGTTATATGGGTTATTGTGGATCGGCTGACCAAGTTCGTGCACTTCATTCCAGTTGGTAGTACTTATTCTTCAGAGTGGTTAGCTAAGATTTATATCCGGGAGATTGTTCGATTGCATGGGGTTCCAGTTTCTATCATTTCCAACAGAGGTACTCAGTTCACATCTCAGTTTTGGAGGGCCATGTAGAGAGAGTTGGGTACTCAGGTTGATTTGAGCATAGCATTTCATCCTCAGATCGACGGGCAGTTGGAGCGTACTATTCAGATTCTAGAGGACATGTTATGTGCATGCATCATTAATTTTGGGGGTTCATGGGACTAGTTTCTGCCGCTCATGGAGTTTGCATATAATAATAGTTATCAGTGGAGTATCCAGATGGCTCCGTATGAGGCTTTATATGGTAGGAGGTATAGATCTCCGGTTGGTTGGTTTGAGCCGAGCGAGGCTAGGCTATTGGGTACAGACTTGGTTCAAGATGCGTTGGGTAAGGTGAAGTTGATTCAGGTGCGGCTTTGCACGGCGCAGTCTAGGCAGAAGAGTTATGTGTACCGTAAGGTCCGAGATGTGTCTTTCATGGTTGAGGAGAAGGTGGTGCTGAAGGTGTCACCCATGAAGGGTGTTATGAGGTTCGGGAAGAGGGGAAAACTGAGTCCCCGATTCATTGGGCCATTTGAGGTTCTTCAGAGGATTGGAGAAGTGGCTTACAGACTTGCCTTGCCACCCAGCTTATCGAGTATTCATATGGTGTTCCATTTTTTGATGCTCCAGAAGTATGTTAGTGACCCGTCTAATGTTTTGGACTTCAGCACGGTTCAGCTCGAGGGTGATATGTCATATGAGGTAGAGCTAGTGTCTATTTTGGGTCGTCAGGTCAGAAGGATGAGGTCAAGGATATAGCTTCAGTAAAAGTTCAGTGGAGAGGGTAGCCGGTGGAGGATTCCACATGGGAGATCGAGTGGGAGATGCGGAGCAGATATCCCCACTTATTTGAGACTCCAGGTATGTTTCTAGACCCGTTCGAGGACGAACATTTGTTTAAGAGAGGGAGGATGTAACGATCCGGCCGGTCGTTCCGATAATTTTGGTCGTTTTCCCTATTAATGCTTTATCATATTTTTCTTGGCCTATTTATGTTGTGTTGGTTTGGGTTCGGAGTAGTCGTGGTGAGAACTGAGACACTTAGTCTCTTAAATTGGCTTAATAGTTAGAAAAGTCAACTGGTAGTTGACTTATTGGTAAACGACATTGGAATGTAGATTTTATGGCTCGTATAGCTTCGTTAGGTGATTTGAGACTTAGGAGTGTGTTCGGAATGCGGTTTTGATGTCCGGTGTAGAATTAGGCTTGAATTGGGAAGTTGAGTTTTTTTGCGATTTCCGGTCAGCATTGGAAGTTAGCTATCAGGGTAGAAATGGAATTTTGAAAGTTGGAGCAGGTTTGTAGTGTCATTTTGGACGTGTGTGCAAATTTTCAGGTCATTCGGACGTGTTTTGGTTTGTTTCGGCATCATTGGCGGAATTCAGAAATCTCAAAGTTCATAGGCTTGAATCCAATGTTATTTTGGTGTTTTGGCATTGTTTTAGGTGTTTCAAAGGCTCGACTAAGTTTGAATAATGTTATGGGACTTGTTTGTGTTTTTGGTTGGGGTCCCGAGGGACTCGGGATGATTTCGGATAGTCATCAGAGGGATTGAAGTTGGAAAATGTAGTTGAAGAAGTTGTTGGTGCCAGGCTTCTGGTGTGGCCGCACCTGCGGAAGGGTAGCCGTAGGTGCGGGGTAGCTTGCGCAGCCGCGAAAAGGGGTCAGGCTGGAGAAAGTCACAGCTGCGAGACATGGACCGCACCTGCGGAGCCGCAGGTGCGGGTGATTCAGCGTAGGTGCGAGATTTAGGCCTTAAGTGGATTTCTGCAGGTGCACACCTGAAATCACAGGTGTAGGTCCGCAGGTGCAGAGCAAAGGCCGCAGGTGCGGTTTCACTGGGCAAGAAGTATAAATACTTGCCTCCGCGAATTTTTGGCATTTTTCATCATTCTTGCATGCGGGCTGAAGCTTTTGGGAGCGAACTGAAGAGGGTTTTCAAAGGATTTCCGTGGAAGTAAGTTTCCTATACCTAAAACTTGATTCTATGTTGATATTCGACGGATTAAGCTTGGAATTTTTGGAATTTAATGGCATAAATTGGGGAAGTTAGGGCATGAGAAATTGGGACTTTAATTGATAATTGAACAGGCTATTGTAGTCAGATTTCGGTGCTTTTTATATTTATAGACTCGGGAAAGGATGAGGATTATTGTGGTATGATTTTTATAGAATTCCGAGACGTGGGCTCGGGGGTCGGGTATGGCCAATTTCGGGATTTGTGCCCAATTGTGGTAAATTTCGAATGAGTTTCGTCTTCCTAGCATATTTTGATGTTGTTAATCTGATTTTAATGGACTCGGAGCATTTGGGAGCCGATTCGAGGGGAAAGAGCATCGTGGAGTAGTTTTCGGGCTGGTTTGAGGTAAGTAACCATTGTAACTCTAGACTTGAGGGTATGAAACCGCTGTATTTCACTTTGTTTTTGGTAAATGAGGTTACACACATACTAGGTGACGAGCGTGTGGGCGTGCACCAGTAGGGATTGTGACTTGGTCCGTCACGTGGCGACTATTATGCCACGTAGTTGATTTGAAATAATGAGATGTCCTATATTTTTTAGGTTTATATTATATTATGGGCAGTATGCCACGTTTGGGGCCTTGTGTCGATCTCTTTAGACCCCCAGGGGTATTTTTACACTATTCTCACATTATTTTAAATAGAAAATTGTGAACTCAGTCATGTTTATTACTTGTTGCCTTTTTCAATGTTATCCCAATTGTTAGACTACTGTGAGGTATTTAGGGCTGAGTCCCGTGATATTGAGATTAGTTGCCCGAGTGGCTTGAGAAGGTGACTGAGTGAGGCCGAGAGCCGAGTTTGTGAGGATAGTTATGGATTGGGCTGCACGCCGCAGCATAGATAGATATTGTGTGGATCGGGTTGCATGCCACAACATATATATAATATATATATATATATATATATATGTGTGTGTGTGTGTGTGTGTGTGTGTGCTAGGTGACGAGCGTGTGGGCGTGCACCGGTAGGGATTGTGACTTGGTCCGTCCTGTGGCGACTATTATGCCACGTATTTGATTTGAAATCATGAGATGTCCTATATATATATTGGATCGGACTGCACGCCGCAATAATATAGATAGATATTGTGTGGATCGGGTTGCACGCCACAGCATATATATATATATATATATATATATATGTGTGTGTGTGTGTGTGTGTGTGTGTATTGGATCGGACTGCACGCCGCAACAATATAGTGTTTGGGCTGTAGGAGCCCCTCCAGGAGTTTGTACACCCCCACTGAGCGCAGACGACTGTTATTTGGATCAGGCTGCACGCCGCAGCATATGTACATATATATATTATTTGGATCGGGCTGCATGCCGCAGCATATACTGTGTGGATCGGGCTGCATGCCACAGCAGTTTGTGTGGACATATATATAAATATATACATATTGGATCGGACTGCACGCCGCAACAATATAGTGCTTGGGCTGTAGGAGCCCCTTTAGGAGTTTGTACACCTCCAGTGAGCGCAGACGACTGTTATTTGGATCGGGCTGCACACCGCAGCATATGTACATATATATATAATTCAGATCGGGCTGCACGCCGCAGCATATGCTGTGTGGATCGGGCTGCACACCGCAGTAGTTTGTGTGGACACATGGTACCCGTTGAGTGAGAGTGCTGAGTGTGAGCATTGAGTACTAATAGAGGGGTCACGAGTGACTGAGAGATCTTACACATGAGTGATATTGTGCCCAAGAGGCTATAAATTGTGAGATCATTGTTTTCCCTCATTTTACATTGAGTCCCTTCAATAGACGTTGAGTTAATGTTTTATGCAAGTTTAGAAAGGGAACCGGAATTTGTAAAGTATTTGGTAAATGTAGTCTTTTTGATTACTCCATTTGTTTTCACTGGCACATATTTATGAAACTATCACTTTTAAATGCTCGTCACTGCACTCAAGTCTTTAGTTTCTTTGGTTACTTACTGAGTTGGCGTACTCACATTACTCCTTGCACCTTTGTGTGTAGATCCAGGTACCAGATTTGAGCGTTAGCTGATTTCTCCTTTTCTTGGAGGTTGCTCGAGGATAGAGGTAGTTGTCCGGCGTCCCCAGCTGGCCTTCTTTTCCTTTCTTAGCTCGTAGATTTCTAGTATTCTCTGGATTGTACTAATAGGGGCTTGTTATCATATTTTTTTTTTGTATTTATCTCTTTAGATGCTCATGACAGTTGTATCCGGGTGATGGGTTGTGGTTAGATTTGAGTTTTGTGGTTTTACTGCAGTTAATTATGTCTTTAAAACAGGAACCTTAAGTGAATTACTTGACTTTCGATATTAAACGGATGGTTTTGTGTGTTACTCTAAGTAGTTGGCTGGCCTAATTTCATGATAGGCGCCATCACGACCTATGTTGATTTGGGGTCGTGACACTATTTTTATTCGGAGATTTATTTTTCTTTCTTGATTTATCATATTGGTTTATTTATTCAATCTTGCGCTTAATAATTTGATTGCTTGATCGCTAATTGAATACTATCTATGCATCTAGAATTGAACTCGAAAGTGGGAATTCTAGATTGCATATAGGATTGAGTAGAGCATGTTCTTGAACCTGGGCATTGGGGAATGGATTCGCAATTAGGATAGACATATAACTAATTGCCTTGCTTGTTTGATGTACAGGAATTATAAATGCATTCTTGTTATTTCTAATTCCATAGATATATAAGCGTTAGGTTAGCTTGAATAGGCGTGTAATAACTCGACCGATTCTTATGATCAATATTAACCCTGTCAACCAATTAGATGAATTAGTTAGTCAATTCAATTGAATAATAAAATAGGAATGTTAGATAGCCCATAGCCCTAGATCGTTTTCATTACATTGATAATATAAAAATCTAATCTTCCTCTATTCAAAGTCCATTATTTATTTTCTTTTTAGTTCAGTTACTTTAGCATCACTGCTTTTGGTTTTAATTTTTGTTAGGATAGTCTAATTTAGTTAATAGTTAATCACAAGTTCTCGTGGGTTCGACATCCGACTTTCAGTCACTTTATTACTTGACAACCGTGTATACTTGCGTGTGCGTTTGGCTGCAACAAGTTTTTGGCGCCATTGCCGAAGACTTAGAAATTATCTATTGTTCTAAGTTAGACATTTGGTTTTTCATCTATTTATTTTTTTGTTTTAGTTTAGTTAGTATTTTTTATTTATTTTAACATGGCATCTTGGAATGAAAATGTAACGACCCGGCCGGTCGTTCTGAGAGTTTAGATCCGTTTCCCCTGTTTCTGCTTCATTTTATGTGGCTCAGCTTCATTTATGTGTGTTGGGTCGGTTGGTTCGGTTTCAGAGTGGTCATGGTGAGAACTGAGGCATTTAGTCTCTCAAGGTAGCCTAATAGTTGAGAAAGTCAACTTAGAGTTGACTTATTGGTGAACGACCTCGGAATGTAGATTTTATGGCTTGGATAGCGTCATTAGGTGATTTGGGACTTAGTAGTGTGTTCGGAATGGAGTTTTGATGTCCGGTGTAGAATTAGGCTTGAATTGGCAAAAGTTAGTTTTTGGCGATTTCCGGTTGGCAGTCGAAAATAGGCTATCGGGGTCGGAATGGAATTCTGGAAGTTGGAACAGGTCCGTAATGTCATTTGGATATATGTGCAAAATTTCAGGTCAATCGTAGGTGTTTTGGTTGGTTTCGGCGTCGTTGGCGAAATTTGGAAGTTTCAAAGTTCATAGGCTTGAATTTGATGTAATTTTGGTGTTTTCATGTGTTTTTGGTGTTTCCAAGGCTCGACTAAGTTTGAATAATGCTATGGGGTGTGTTGGTATGTTTGGTAGGGGCCCCGAGGGGCTCGGGATTGATTTCGGATGGTTGGCGGAGTTTTGAACTTGGAAAATAGCAGCAAATGGCTGCTGGTGTAAGTTTCTGGTGTTGGCTGCACCTGCGGATTGTTAGCCGAAAGTGCGAAAGTCCATGTGCAGGTGCGAAGAGAGTCTAGGGAGGAGGAGTCCGCAGGTGTGAAGGGATGGCCGCACCTGCGAAGCCGCAGGTGCGGAGAAGGGGTCCTAGGTGCGAGAATTGGTCTGTCAGTGGGTTTTCGCAAGTGCGCACCTGGGACCGCAGGTGCGCACCTGGGACCGCAGGTGCAGGTCCGCAGGTGCGGAATTGTTGTGTAGAATAGTATAAAAGAGACCTCTGTTAAATTTTATTCGTTTCACCATTGTTGCATGCGGTTGGAGCTCATTTGAACGCAATTTGAAGAGAGAATTCGTGGGTCTTCAGTGGCGGTAAGTTCTCGGGTTATTAAAGTCGTTTCTATGGTATTTTGTTCGGATTAGGCTTGTATTTGAAGGATTAAAGTAAGAAAAAGTTTGGAAAATGGGAGGAAATATTTGGGAATTTCTTTTGGCAATTTTAGTGGTCAATTGTGGTCCGATTTTGATGTTCTTGGTATGTACGGTCTCGTGGGAGGATAAGGGTTCTTCTGATGTAAATTTTATCGGATTCTGAGGTGTGGGCCTGGGGCTCGGGTTTGGCCAAATTTCGAGATTCTTGTATAATTTGATAGTTTCGATTGGGTTGTGTTCCTTTAGTATATATTGATGATGTTAAAATGGTTTTGGCTAGATTCGGAGCAATCGGGAGCCAATTCGAGGGGAAAGAGCATAGCGGACTAGTATTGTAGCTCGGTAGAGGTAAGTAATGGTTATAAATCTTGTCCTGAGGGTAGGAGACCCCGGACTTTATATTTCTCACTGATTTTAGAATGGCGCACATGTCAGATGACGAGTATGTGGCGCGCACTGATTTTTGGATTGGACTTGGTCCTCTCCGTGGCAACTATTGAGTTGCGTATTTTACTCTAAACTATATGTTAATTTGTGTTCTAAATATTTCTAGAATATTTGGGCTATAAGCCATGTTTGGGGCCTCGTGCCGACTTGTTTAGACCCCTTGGGGGCTTTTTACTGTTGTTTTCCTCACTGATTATTGATGATTTCACTCAGTCACATTGTGCTAACAGTTTTCGAAACTCAGCCTGATTTACACTACTTTGAGATTTAAAATTATGTGTTGGGTCGAGTACCCCGTTTTACTTATTCGCCCGAGGGGCTTTTGAGAGGTTCTGACTGAGTGAGGTCGAGGGCCTGATTTGTGAGGATATGATACGCCACGAGGTGGCTTGATATTAGCGCTTGGGCTGAAGGATCCCCTCCGTAGTTTGCACAAACCCCCAGTAAGCGCACCGCGTGCCGAGTGTTGAGTGATGAGCGATTGGGAAGCATGAGTAATTGTGAGGTGTTCCCGAGGGGCTGATTATGAGTGATTGTGAGGTATGCCCGAGGGCTGATTATGAGTGACTACGAGGCATGCCCGAGGGGCTGATTATGATAATGTTTTTGCCCGAGGGGCTACTTATGATTTTACCACTTTCACTCTGAACTTATGAAATATGTTTTGCCCGAGGGGCCTCTTTATGATTTATTTCATTTTCATACTAAATCTTTCTGTTTGAAGTTGTTGAAATATACATTTTTCAAAGGATTTTTCTGAAGTTGGTTTTAAGGCATGATGATTTCATATATCTATGTTATACTGTTGGAAAGAAAGGTTGTGCATATTGTGAATTGATGACATTGATTTTATGTCTTTCTTGCTGCCCAGATCGGATTTATTTTCATTAGTACTGAGTTGGTGTACTCACATTACCCCCTGCACCTTGTGTGCAGATCCAGGTGTTAGGGCAGGGTGAGTTGTCTATCTGTTCCAGATATTTTCGGAGGTTTGCGAGGTAGCTGCATGCGTCCACAGTCCTGCTCTCTCTCCTTCTTACTATTATAGAATTTATTTTCTTTTGAGTTGTATATTGTATGTAGATGCTCATGACCAGTGACTCTGGGTTCTCAGGGGGTTCTATTTAATATTTAGTATAGCTTAAATTATTTTATAAGTGTTTAAAGGAAACCTTTATGGGTAATCAGTATAGTAAAGATGTAAATGGAAGCTTATTATGAATCGAGTGTAGTTTTGGCTGGCCTAGTTCCACGATAGGCGCCATCACGACTGGCTTAGATTTGGGGTCGTGATAGTTTGGTATGAGAGCGCTAGGTTACATAGGACTCACCAGTCATGAATAGGTTTAGTGGAGTCTTGCGGATCGGTACGGAGACGTATGTACTTATCTTCGAGAGGCTGTGGAACCCTTAGGAAAAAATCTCACATTCTTGAATTCTAGTCGTGCGAACCCATTTAATTCAGCCAAGATCGTAATTCTTAAATTCCATCAATGTAATCGAACGCGCATGAGAGTGCTTGGTATCAGTTGTGCATCGACGGCTTGTGACTTCCATGGATCAGATGTGATTTTGGCATGTTGGTAATGGGCCTGTCTGGAGGACTTGAGGCCGAATTCATTCTGTGGCTTGAGTGCTGAGATTTTCGTTGTGTGGGCACATGTATTTGGGGACTTATATGTCCGTTGATGTCCTTATTAACGGGACATTGTGACTAGATGGCTACGTGGTGAGTGTGATTTGATGGTTAGATGTGTTCAAACTATGATTTGTGACAAAAGGGTTGGCTGGAAATGTGGCAAGATTTATTGAGTGTTTGATTTCTGTCTCGATTAGGTATATGCCTTGAGTTGTGAGTATATTGGAAGACCTATCATGTTGTGTAGTTCTGGAGTGAAGCGGATTTTTCTGTTGGGTTATGAGTTCCTGGTGATGTCTTTTGAGCTGATAATTGCCCCACTAGCGTTCATATATTTGATTAACGGTGTATTCTAGCCGTATTAGCACTCCTTGCTATTGTATTTATTGATGGCATCCTGGAACATTCGCGTATCCAGGAGTAGCATACTCAGTATTTGAGGATGGCATTATAAGGATTCAGGGAGGAAAGGCTCTATGCAAAATTCTTCGAGTGTGACTTTTGGCTCATTTCAGTAGCATTCTTGGGACACGTGGTGTCCAGTAAGGGTATCCATGTGGTCAGACATGTGTGGGTAGAGCTTCCAGAAGCTCAAGATTTCTGTGACCATCGCTCCAGTGTTAGTTCTGCCATCAGCTTCAGGTTCTTACCGCGTATTGTAATGCCTCGAGGGTAGGCAATGTTTGTGTTCAGATGCAGGAAGGTGTTGTGATTGCGTGATAGTTATGGTCTTCAGAAGTGTATGGAGAGATATCAGTTGAGGCTAAGCGGGCAGGGGTATCTCCTGCGGGTTGTCCTGGGGTGTGTGATCCTTATGATGTTCTGTAGGCAGTTCTCTTCTACCATAAAAGGATTTATGTTGTAATTTGTGTTTAGATCGCTTGTGGAAGTTGGCATGACTATTAAAATGGTGAATGCGAGATTCTGCAGATGACTTGAGTTGTTAGACGGGTGGTGTTATTATGGGCATTGTGAGTTATTGTTGTCTCGATCGTTGGCTTTGAGCCAAGTGGGGGAGTCTGTTAATGATAAGTTGATTGCGCGATTATGTGTGGTATTGGTTTCAGTTCGAGGTATATTGGCGGATCAGTTATGACCTGCAGATGTGGGGTCTGGGAATGACACGAGTAATGGAAATTTCTTCGAAATAGGTTGTAATGTACTCTGTTGGGGTAATTAGGTTCTATTGAATGATTTAGTGTAAATTGTAAAAGGTATAGTGTGTGTAGTGTATGAATTTTCTTGTGGCTTCAAGTGAGTGGATCACTTTCCTAGTATGTTAGTGTGCAGACGGGTCAAGTAGATTTACGTTGGAGGGTGTCAAGACTTGTGGTATTTCTACATCATCACGGATTCTACATATGAGTATCAGGAAGGTGAAGGTAATGGATTTAGATCCGCCGGAAGTCTCTGCAGGGTAAGTATCTTGAATGTGGTACTTTTGGGGATATTTGAGAGAGTATTCGCGGCTTATGAGCCTTAGACGACATGGTTTTGTGCTTGGGTCGCGTGTGGTGAGTCTAGGGTGAAAATTGTGGTATTACAGCAGGAAGAAGTATCAATTTGAAGGTAAGTCAGAAGAAACATGGGTAAATAGGGCAACTTGGTGGTAGGTCGGATCGGCATGGTAAGGGATACGATTAGTTCTTTGGGTGTTCATGAGGTGACGAGTTTTTTGGGTGTTTCTTAGCAATGCTCTTTGATTTTTGGTGGTCTGCGTAGCTTGGTTGAGTTAGAAGAATTCAGTCTTGATGGTTTGGTGTTGCGTAAATGGGATTTCGGATAGTTCCGAATGGCTTTTACCGCGGTTAAGGGTACATATTTTCTTATGATGTGTAGTGAATTTGCTTCTAAATAGGATCAAATGGAAGTTCTTGGCTAGTAGGGTACGTAGTTTCTTGTGGCTTAGAAGGGACCATGGAGTTCCCGTATTTGTTTTTCCTAGGTTGGCATGGCGTATGCGCTATGTTGGGTAGAGCTGAGATTTGCATATGTGAGGTCACGGTTCGGTTCTGGAAGGAAGGTCAAATTCTTAGGCAACATGGGCAGTTTCAGATGACTAGATAGATGATATCACTAATTGGTGCGACTTGAAAAGGGTATACATTTCAGAAAGAGAAATGTGTTTGAGTTAAGGGTACTTCATTGGTATCGCGGCGCCCTATTGATTGGATCGACTGTTGATATTCAAGGTTGCTTGGTAAACGGAAGAATTATAGGGGTATCCCTCGTGGAATGATTGAGTATTTGGGATGTGTCATGTATTCGAGCGGTGGGCTTGAGATAAGATATATTAATTTGTGTGCTTCATGGACTTCGAGACTGAGAGTTCTCATAAATAGGTTATTTTGTGGTAGTGAACTGTGAAGATGCGAACAGAGCTAGTCGTATGTTAGCATGTACCATGATTCCGTCATTGTGAACTTTTCGGTAAGTTATCTATCTGTTGTGGGTGATCAGAGTTAATTTAGGGTCACTGGTAGGCTAATATGGGTGTGTGTTCTGCATCGGGTCAGAATTATTGGCTCCGAGTTTCTATTATTGAGAAATGTACCATTTGATTATGATTGAGTTTATTCATGTTCTAGAGTGATCTATGAGTTACCCTTCAGTATTGCGAGGAGTGGTGATTATTGGTTATATGCACATATGGTGCGGTTCTGATTGGGCTTTATAGCTAGATTTGAGAAAGGTAAGTAATTTGGTGTTGCGGTATTGAGACGTGTTGGTTATATACCTTCTGTTTCGAGTGGCATGGTATCGTCCAGTTTTCCCCCGTGGTTATGGTAATGCACTTTCAGTACTTGATGTCAAATTTCGAATGGTTATTGATTTTGGGAAGGTGTCTTGAAATATTTCAAGTGGACCAGCGGTTGGATGAGATCGCGCAGTGTAGCGGAGTTATGTAGGGGTATGACCTTTAGTATTGGACTCGTGTGTTTTGATTTTTACTATGTGTGCCAGGCTGTTAGCATGATATGGTGATTGTAATTGTTAATGGCAGGATAGTCCTCTCGTGTGGATCTTTTATATAATTTGATTTCATAGGGATGTTGTTGTTAAGTGTACAAGATGCACAGGTTTTGGCTTCGAATTGTATCGATGTGTCATGTCATCAGGGTGGTTGTGATGGATGAGAAGAGGTCATTGGGCCTAGAATGAACATTTTCAAAATTTTCTACAGCACAGTTGGAAGGATAAATATCGGGAGTCGGCTTAGGAATCTGCTATAATTCCTGTTTAGGAAGGGGGAGTTTCATGTCTGACTGATCGGACTAATGGTTGTTAGTCTACGTGCTTCTTTCATCATCGGCAGTATATGGAAGTGTTAGAGCGAGACATTTCTTGTAAGAGTTTATGTACCGGTATTAGGCTGTTCTGAGCAGTATTATGGTTAAGAGTTATCGCTATGAGTGTTTGAGTCACGCGGTGTATTATGTGATTTCATCTGGGGTGCGTATATGGATTGAGTCAGCATGTTCAGACTTGTTCAGTTTATAGTAATGGAATTTTGATCTTGTATATTATTTCAGAAGTTGGAATTTGGTTCTAAGGTTTATGGGCCAGGATTGGATTTCGAAATTTCAATGGTATTGTGCTATTGGACCTATATGGGACATGGTGACGTAGGATCACCCACTGGTATGTGCATAGTAAGCTACGTAACATTTTGATGGTGTTGGAGAACAACTCTTGGCAAGTTCGAGGACGAACGTATGTTTAAGTGGGGGAGGATGTAACGACCCGGCTGGTCGTTCCGAGAGTTTAGCTTCATTTCCCCCGTTTTTGCTTCATTTTATGTGGTTCATCTTCATTTATGTGTGTTGGGTCGGTTGGTTCGGGTTCAGAGTGGTCATGGTGAGAATTGAGGCATTCAGTCTCTCAAGGTAGCCTAATAGTTGAGAAAGTCAACTGAGAGTTGACTTATTGGTGAACGACCTCGGAATGCGGATTTTATGGCTTGAATGGTTTCGTTAGTTGATTTGGGACTTAGGAGTGTGTACGGAATGAGTTTTGATGTCCGGTGTAGAATTAGGCTTGAATTGGGGAAAGTTAGTTTTTGGTGATTTCCGGTCGGCAGTGGAAAATAGGCTATCGGGGTCGAAACGGAATTCCGGAAGTTGGGAATAGGTCTGTAATGTCATTTTGTATATGTGTGCAAAATTTCAGGTCAATCGGAGGTGTTTTGGTTGGTTTCGGCGTCGTTGGCGAAATTTGGAAGTTTCAAAGTTCATAGGCTTGAATTTGATGTAATTTTGGTATTTTCATGTGTTTTTGGTGTTTCGAAGGCTCGACTAAGTTTGACTAATGCTATAGGGTGTATTGTTATGTTTGGTAGGGGACCCGAGGGGCTCGGGATTGATTTCGGATGGTTGGCGGAGTTTGAACTTAGAAAATTGTAGCAAATGGCTGCTGGTGTAAGTTTCTGGTGTTGGCCGCACCTGCGGATTGGTAGCCGCAGGTGCGAAAGTCCATGCGCAGGTGCGAAGGGATTCTAGGCAGGAGGAGTCCGCAGGTGCGAAGGGATGGCCGCACCTGCAAAGCCGCAGGTGCGGAGAAGGGGTCGCAGGTGCGAGAATTGGTCCGTTAGTGGGTTTTCGCAAGTGCGCACCTGGGACCGCAGGTGCTATTAAAGGTCCGCAGGTGCGGAATTGCTGGGCAGAACAGTATAAAAATGGCCTCCATGAAATTTTATTCATTTCACCATTGTTTCATGCGGTTGGAGCTCTTTTGAAGGCAATTTGAAGAGATAATTCGTGGGTCTTCAGTGGAGGTAAGTTCTCGGGTTATTAAAGTCGTTTCTATGTTATTTTGTTCGGATTAGGCTTGTATTTGAAGGATTATAGTAAGAAAGAGTTTGGAAAATGGGAGGAAAGATTTGGTAATTTCTTTTTACAATTTTAGTGGGCAATTGTGGTCCGATTTTGATGTTCTTGGTATGTATGATGTCGTGGGAGGATAAGGGTTCTTGTGATGTAAATTTTACCTGATTCTGAGGCGTGGTCCCGGGGCTCGGGTTTGGACGAATTTCGAAATTCTTGTATAATTTTATAGTTTTCGATTGGGTTGTGTTCCTTTAGTATATATTGATGATGTTAAAATGGTTTTGGCTAGATTCGGAGCAATCGGGAGCCTCGAGGGGAAAGAGCATAGCGGAATAGTATTGTGGCTCGGTAGAGGTAAGTAATGGTTATAAATCCTGTCCTGAGGGTATGAAACCCCGGAATTCATAGTTCTCACTGATTCTAGAATGGAGCACATGTCGGATGACGAGTATGTGGCGCGCACTGATATTTGGATTGGACTTGGTCCTCTCCGCGACAACTATTGAGTTGTGTATTTTACTCAAAACTATATCTTAAATTGTGTTCTAAAGATTTCTGAAATATTTGGGCTATAAGCCATATTTGGGGCCTCGTGCCAACTTGTTTAGACCCCTTGGGGGATTTTTACTGTTGTTTTCCTCACTGATTATTGATGATTTCACTCAGTCACATTGTGCTTACTGTTTTCGAAACTCATCCTGATTTACACTACTTTGAGATTTAAAATGATGTTTTGGGTCGAGTACCCCGTTTTACTGATTCGCCCGAAGGCTTTTGAGAGGTTCTGATTGAGTGAGGACGAGGGCCTGATTTGTAAGTATATGATACGCCACGAGGTGGCTTGATATTCTGCGGCCCGTTATGCAGCCGCATAATCACTCTGCGTGCCGTAGAATGGCCGCAAAGTGAAGCAGCTTTTTGGCCAATTTTTTAGGTAAATTTCACGGCCAATTACGTGACCGCATAACCGTTTCGTGGGCCACACTTTAGTCGCATAACCATACTTGGAATTTTGCGGAGGGAGGTTCTGCGGCGCATTATGCAACCGGAGAACAGGTATGCGGGCCACATAATGGCTGTAGAGTGAAGCAGGCCATCCAGTTCTGTTACACCCCATACCTTCGTACGAAAGAGTATTCGTAAATCAATTGATGTAAGCTCTGAAATTAGAGCATCTTTGAAAGTACATAAAGCCAGTTAATCATGTTAACTTGGAGGGTAAAAATATTTAAAATCATGGACTGCAAGTACCAAGAGGTTGGAAGGCTTAGAAGCTAAACCAATTGAAGAAAATAAACTTCGTCGAAAGTCGACAAGTTGGGAGTATTATAACATGTACTTTTGGGGTGAGACTAGCGTTATCAAAATGATAAGGAGGTTATGTTATGAGTTATTTTTGTCGTATGATAGTCATGTGTTATATTTTGAAGTCAAGTGAGTTGTGGAACAAAAGTTGGAAATGGTCATCACAAATTACATTTATAAATATGTTGAATATTAGGTCAAATATAGATGAGCATTTCTCCCAATGTACATGGAATTATGGGACCTACTAAATTTACGATCTATGAGTCTAGTTTCTAACGGAGTAAACCGTTCATTGATATCACATTGAAATAGAGATATATTCACGTTTTCGCGAGACTGGCGCAGGCTGGTAGGTGACAAGTAGGTGCATCACCTACTTGCCAAAAGGAGAGGCTTCAATTAAAAGCTCCAAGGTCGGCCAAAGAGCCTTTTTAAGGGATGATTTCCTTCATATATTACACTCATAATAGAGACACAGATTAGATGTACACCCCAGCAAAATTCTCCCAAAAATACAACACAAAACCAACCCTAAATAATTTTCTCTTCTTTCAAGTTCTAGTTGGAGAAAAACCAAAGGGTTGAAGAATCAAGATAGAGGCTGATATGCTCACCAAATATGGTAAGTATTCTACCCTTTTTCATCCATTTTTATTCTGTAAAAAAGAAGATAAATTCATTCAATAATTGGAAGAACTCACGGGACGGTGATCGGAAGCCGTGATTTCGAGTGTTCAACTTGTAGTGGACTGTTTTGTGGGCTATTTCATGTAGCTGTTGGGTTGTCTCTTTTTCTGCTGTTTTTGTGGAGTTTTGGAGCAGAAAGGGTGTGAAAAAATACCACATAATGACAGGGTGGTTGGTTGATCATTCATCGTTACATTTTTGGGTCGTTTGACACTACTACGGTGGCCGTTTTGTGTATGAATAGATTGGGGGGTGTTGGGCTGTTTTGTAGTATTTTATGGTGTATATAAGGTTGTAAAATGATGTATATATGTTGTTGTTATATTCTTGTGTTGTTGATGTTATATTGAATTTGGAGGAAGAATGGGTTATTTTCACACCTCCTTTTTCCTCCGGTGAGGTTGGATAAGGGAGTTTTTCCAATTTAAGTGACATTACTCGATTTTGGGATTATTTATTAATTTCAGAGTCGCCACCAGGATTTTTACGGTGTTACGGGACACCATTTTATTTTTAAATCCCAAACCGATGAAATTTTGACTCTGTTTTAAATTGTCTGCGAACAAGAAATCCGGATAAGGAATTCTGTTAACCCGGGAGAAGGTGTTAGGCACTCCCGAATTCCGTGGTTCTAGCACGGTCTCTTAACTATTAATATTTGGCCTAATTATCTAATTATTTACATATTTTAAACCTATTGTGCTTTTTATCCTTTTTTCACTTTTTAAAACCGCTTTTAATATTTATGGATTTATCTTGAAATAAGCCACGATGTCGTGCACTTATTGGTTTTTTTTAGGACACATTATAACTACGCCACATGAAATGCACCCGCAATTATAACATGTGATTTTTATTATAGTTTGAAGTTGAAGACGGGGACATGAGTTGTCGCACCCACGTGTAGATTACATAGTCAATACTATGGTCGTGACGGTTTTATAATGCCCATTTATGGCGATGTTCGAGTTTTCTATTTTTTCGAAAGAGCGTTTTAGTTTTAAGATCGATTAGGATGTTTATGGATTTATCTTGGACAAGTCACAATGGCGTACACTTGTTGTTTTTGAGCACATGGGAAAAACGTCAAATGAAATGCACCCGTGATTGCTATGTGTATTTTTATTAGTTATTTAGAGTTAAGGGTCGGGGCATGATTTGCCACTCCCGAGTGTAGTTTATTGTAATTTTGAGGTAATGATCAATTTTTGTTAAGTTTCAAAGTAAAGGTGTTCGTTCTACCTAAGGATTACCTAAAATGATGTTCAATAGCCTAAAGATAACATGTTTTGGGCTATGGCCACATTTAAGCCGCAAATTGTATCACTTCAGGCCATCCTAATTAGGTCATTTAAAGAACAAACATGCTAACACATCTCGCATCTATATGGTAATAAATAAGGCAAATTTGAATTGTGAATATAATGTTACATGTACAAGATTTCTTTACCGTTTGATCTACTCCTATATACTAAACAAGAGCATTTATACATAGCTCATGGATCCAACATGGAACTTTGTCTTAAAGTTTGTGACAGAACAGCCTTAAAACTGAATTAAGCCATGGTTGCTTTTATTTAGAGCGGACAGTCTAAGAAAAACCCGGATTTTAGATTCTATCTTTTGATAATCGATTTGAAACCCATTTGTGTTCAGTAGTGAGAAATTTACAGTGGATTTCGTAAATGAAATACTCCTCATGCTAATTGACAACAGAAGAGAAAAGGAATGGTTATAGATTGTTTAACACAGTTAATGGGTCTAACATTCCAGGCCCCATAGCCTGAAATTCAGACATTATCAGGCTCAATTGGGCCATGCTCACGAGTCTGTCCCAGCTCGAGTGACCTTAGCAGGTCTGGCCCATAAATACTATAGTAATAAACGTTTCAACTTTAAGAAAAATAAAACTGATCATAAATTTTATATAGTTCGGTCCATACTTACAATTGAAAAGATGAAATGTATATAGAAGACTGTAGATATGTTATTACATTACTCCTAAACCATAATGAAGCATCAACCAGGGAGTGTATACCCTTGATTGGAAAAGAAATTATCGACCAGGGAGTGTATACCCTTGATTGGAATAGAAATCATCAACCAGGGAATGTATACCCTTGATTGGAAAAGAAATCATCAACCAGGGAGTGTATACCCTTGATTGGAATAGAAATCATCAACCAGGGAATGTATACCCTTGATTGGAAAAGAAATCATCAACCAGGGAGTGTATACCCTTGATTGGCATTGACTACGGGAGTGTATAACCAGCGTCGGGAAAAGAATGTCAACTAGGGAGTGTATAACCTTGATTGGAAAAGAAAAACATCAATTAGGGAATGTATACCATTAATTGGCATCGACTAGGGAGCGTGTACACCCATGTCGGGAAAAGCTGTAGTTTGGGATTGGAGGCCCCATACTACTTTGAGTTATTTTCAACTTCAATTCTTCTCTTTTGTTTTTTTCTTTTCTTTCTTTCTTCCTCTTTTTTTTTGTTATTATAATTTTTTTTTATGCATGCGGAAAAAATATTTCTTGGAGAAAACTTCCCTTTCTTTGGAGTCAATGTTGCAGAGCTCCTTCTAGCCTTGCGCAATTTCTTTTTGTTGCACCTTGTTGTTGCATGGTTTCTTTCGAGTTGCACCTGCTTCAGATTTTCAAACAAAGAACAATTCGTCAGTTTGAAACAGTGGTTGGCTTTGCGGCCTTGACTTTCAAATACTTGATCCCAGTTCTTTTGATGAAGATCTCAACCACTTGCTTTCTTGTTTGCTGGGGATTGGGTTTCATCTCTCATCCCCTGGACCTTGACTTTCAAGATTTTACCATGGTGATCGGTCACGTGGGATCCAACATTTTTGTTTGGCCTTTGTAGGCTTTTCACTTTCTTTTTCTTTTGGATTTCCAGGGTATTGGGGGGGGGGTAATTTTGGCCCCTCAAATTCTGCTGCGACGGTTAGTCGTGTGGGACTTAGCCTTTCCAAATTTATTTTGCCTTTATTGGCCTTTCACTTCTGAATTTTCTTCCAACTATAACTTTAGGCCATTTGGAAGGCTTCGGCTTTTCAAACCTTGCCAAGATGGTTAGCCACGCGGGGCTCAACCTTTCAACTTCATTCTCCTTTATAGGTACTTCAATTTTATTTTCTCCTTTCAAGGTTTTAAGTTTGAATCATCGGCCATTGTGGCCAGTCGGGATCGACTCGATGCCCCTGACGAGGCTGGATGCCTTTTGCATATTGACCCGTGTCAAATGAGAGCCCTGTAAATCAGTCTTGCCATCTTTTCTTTGCCTTAGTTTCGGGACAGAGTTATACCGAAAGGGATTCAAAAGAAAAAATAAATGACAGGATGGACAACGAATTTAAACAAGAGGTGTCCCTTTCGGGAAAAGGAAAGAAGGACTTATCTGGAGTGCATGCGGACTTCAATGAACATGACATGCCCTTTGGACTGGATGCCTGATCCGTGTAAACCGTCCGACTCTCAGAAATTCATCACCACTATTGCCTCGCGATTGAGAAACCTTGCCCCGGACTGCGTCCATGTCAGTGACCCATTATCCTTTTTGATCAGTGGCGCCCTTTGCGGGTTTTCACCAACTAACCTCTCTCATTTATCTTCTCACCATCGCCTTGTAGTGCTCTTTGCGATTTTTCACTAGCAAGACTCTCTCATTTTTAATTTCTCTGCTTACCGTCGCCTCATGGCGCCCGTGTGGGTTTTCACCGATAAGACTCTCTCATTTTGTTTCTCTCATTTGCTTGCACCAGATTCGACACTGTACCCTCCGACTTTAAGCATGTTTACCAATTGATCAAAATGACTTGAACATGGTTTTGATGAAAAATAATTTGTATTGAATTACAACTTCGGAACCTTTTCAGGCGACACATCGTCGTATCTTAACACTTGCCCCAGCTTAAACTTTTGGGGAAATGTGGATTTTTATTTTGGTGTGACTGAAGCCCAGGGAGAGGCTGTCTACGTATCCTTTCGGAATCAAGTCGAACGTAGTTCAGGGCACTTTTGTTTTTGTTTCCGTTTTTGATATTTTTTTTCTTTTTTTTTTCATTTCATCATTTTTTGTTTCTTTTTTTTTTCAACACTTCTTTTTTTTTTGTCTTCCAATAACAACTTCGGGTTCCAAAGAGAGTAATCGAAGAAGAGTAACCGGCTTAAAGGGTTTGCGAAAGGGTTTATGGTGTTTGGGTAGCGAGAAGAAAGCCTTCGTCATCCCAACCGGAGAACATTTGAAAATATATGGAGGCTCAAACATAGTACATTTTAATGGCATCTGCATTGATAGTTGTTTTGGGGTCATTTCCTTCGATGTCCCCCAGGTATAACGCTCTTTTTGGTAGCAATTTCCTTATGATGTATGGACCTTTCCAGTTTGGGGCAAATTTTCCTTTCGCTTCTTCGTGGTGTGGGAGGATACGTCTTAAAACGAGTTGCCCTACTTCGAAGTTCCTAGGTCGCACTTTCTTGTTGTAAGCGCGGGCCATTCTTTGCTGGTATAATTGTCCGTGGCACACTGCGGCCATTATTTTCTCATCAATCAGAGTTAATTGTTCCAGTCGGGTCTTGACCCACTCACTGTCCTCAATTTCTGCTTCGACAATAATCCGAAGGGAAGGAATTTCGACTTCTGCGGGTATTACGGCTTCAGTACTGTAAACCAATAGGTAAGGGGTAGCTCCAACCAATTTGCGCATGGTCGTGCGATATCCCAACAATGCAAAAGGCAGCTTTTCATACCATTGCCTGGATGTTTGAAGCATTTTCCTGAGAATTTTCTTGATATTTTTGTTTGTTGCTTCAACGGCGCCATTGGCTTTGGGCCGGTAAGGGGTCGAGTTGCGGTGTGTTATCTGGAACTGTTCACATACCTCCCTCATCAAGTTACTGTTTAGATTGCGGCATTGTCGGTAATGATAGTTTTTTGGATACCAAAACAACAGATGATATTAGCATGCACGAAATGCACCACCACTTTCTTAGTGACAGCTTTGAACGTGACGACCTCGGCCCATTTCGTGAAATAGTCGATAGCAACTAAAATGAGTTTGTGCCCGTTTGAGGCCCTTGGCTCGATTGGCCCAATGACATCCATTCCCCAGGCAACAAATGGCCAGGGTGCCGACATAGGATGCAGTTCTGATGGTGGTGCATGGATTAAGTCTCCATGTATTTGACACTTATGGCACTTCCGGACGAAACCGAAACAATCTTTCTCCATTGTCATCAAATAATATCCAGCTCGCAAGATTTTCTTTGCGGGGACGTACCCATTCATGTGGGGACCGCATACTCCTGAATGGACCTCGCCCATGATCCTTTCGGCTTCTTTGGCGTCTACACATCTTAACAGAATTAGATCGGGAGTCTTTTTATACAGTACTTCACCACTTAGGAAGAAACTGCTGGCGAGCCTTCGGACGGTTCTTTTTGGTCTTCGTTGGCATGCTCTGGATATTCTCTTGTCTTCAAAAATATTTTAATTTCATGATACCATGGTTGTACATCCGGTTCTACTTCGACCGTGTTGCAATAACCATGTCTTTCCTTGATTTGGATCTCCAATGGGTCTATGTGAACATTACCTGGATAGGGCAGCATTGCAGCTAGGGTGGCCAGCGCATCGGCTAAATCATTGTGGCACCGAGGAATATATCTGAACTCAACGGCTTTGAATTGCTTACTAAGATTCTCCACATGCTCTATGTAGGGAAGGAGTTTAACATCTCGAGTTTCCCACTCTCCTTGATCCTGCTTAATGATCAAATCGGAGTCCCCCATGATCAACAACTCTTCTACATCCATGTCAATGGCCATGTTCATGCCCATTATACAAGCTTCATATTCAGTAGTATAGTTCGTGCAGAAGAAACGGAGGCGGGCCGTGATAGGGTAGTGTTGTCCTGTGGGTGAAATCAAGATTGCCCCTATCCCAATACCTTTTTCATTGGCTGCTCTGTCGAAGAACATTTTTCAGGTGTCAGCGCCTTCTGAGATTACTTTGACGGAATTGATTTCTTCATCCGGAAAATAAGTGCTCAAGGGTTGGTATTCATCATCAACCAGATTTTCAGCTAGATGATCGGCCAACGCTTGAGCTTTCATAGTTGTGCGAGTGACATAGACAATGTCGAATTCTGTGAGCAAGATTTGCCATTTTGCTAATCTCCCGGTGGGCATTGGCTTTTGGAATATGTACTTCAAAGGATCAAGCCTCGTGATGAGGTAGGTGGTATAAGCTAATAAATAATGTCGGAGCTTCTGAGCAACCCAAGTTAGAGCGCAACAAGTCCTTTCTAACTGAGAATACTCGGCCTCGTAGCTTGTGAACTTCTTACTTAAGTAATAAATGGCCTGCTCTTTCTTCTCGGTTGCATCGTGTTGCCCGAGAACACACCCAGTGGAATTTTCTAGCACCATCAGGTATAGGAACAGAGGTCTCCCTGGTTCTGGTGGGACTAACACTGGAGGATTTGACAGATATTCTTTGATCTTGTCGAAAGCGTCCTGGCACTCGTCTGTCTATTTGATGGCTGCATCTTTTTTCAACAGCTTGAATATAGGCTCGCATGTGGAGGTCAACTGAGCGATGAACCTGCTGATGTAATTCAACCTACCCAACAGACTCATGACTTCCTTCTTAGTTCTTGGTGGTGGGAGATCCCGAATAGATTTTATCTTTGTTGGGTCCAGCTCAATGCCCCGTCGACTGACTATAAATCCTAGTAATTTTCCGAATGGAACTCCGAAAGCGCATTTGGCTGGGTTTAATTTCAAATCATATTTGTGCAGGCGTTCAAAGAATTTCTCAAATGCTGCACATGGTCACTTTGGGTTCTGGACTTAATGATCACATCATCCACGTACACCTCAATCTCCTGATGCATCATGTCATGGAATATGGCGGTCATGGGCCTCATATAAGTTGCCCCAACGTTCTTTAAACCAAGTGGCATGACCCGGTAATAGTATGTTCCCCAGGGTGTAGTGAAGGCTATCTTTTCTGCATCCTCTTCATCCATCAACACCTGGTGATATCCGGCATAACAATCGACAAAAGATTGTACCTCATGTTTGGCAGAATTGTCAACTAGGATATGTATGTTTGGCAGTGGAAAATTATCTTTGGGACTTGCTTTATTCATATCTCGGTAGTCGACACATACTCGGACCTTTCCGTCCTTTTTAGGCACCGGAACCACATTGGCCAGCCAGGTGGTGTATTGGACCACTCGGATTACTCCAGCCTTTAGTTGTTTAGCGACCTCTTCTTTGATCTTGTCACTCATGTCTGTTTTAAATTTCCTCTGCTTTTGTTGGACAGGTGGATAACCGGGGCAGGTTGGCAATTTGTGTACCACCAAGTCCATACTTAGTTCGGGCATGTCGTCGTAGGACCAAGAAAACACGTCTTTGAATTCAAATAGGAGTTGAATCAAGGTGTCCCTAGCCCTTTCGTCCGTGTGGACGCTTATCATGGTTTCTCGAATCTCCTCTTCACTGCCACAGTTAATGGGTTCTGTTTAGTTTAAGTTTGGCTTAGGCTTATTCTCGAACTGTTCCAATTCTCGATTTATTTCCCTAAATGCCTCTTCTTCGTCATATTCTGGCTCTTGATTCATTATTTCAAGGTTAGACGGCGTATTAAGATCAAAGCATGAAGTCCGCAAATATGTCATGTTTTTAAAGGGCGCATTATTAGGACTGAAAAAGTAAGAAAAGTAAACAACAATCAGAAAGAATAATAGACGATGAAATTTTGATTTCATTTCGTTGAATTTGAACATAGGAGGGCTTACATTGGAATTTAAAAGGCGAGTAATTAAAAACACTTGAGTTACACCCTGAAATAACTCATAGTGCAGAAAGGATGGCAAAAGCTGAACTACCGGGACTCCCGCCTGACGGGGAATGGAGTAGCCTTCCAGTTTTGCAACTTGGCATCAGGACCCATATACTGCACTTCGGCAGTGCTGGAGCCTTCTCCTGGTTGGACCATATGGGCCTCATATAACATCTGTCTCATTGCTCCGCATATTTCTTCGATTTCTTCGGCCGTGAAAGCCTCTTCCTCTTCCTCCACGTATTTTGGCTTGACAAATGATGTGGTGATGTGTGGGATAGGCTAAGGCAATACCCAGCCATTTTTCTTACGTTGGTCAGCCTATTGTTCATCATCGGGAGTAACTTGAAACCCTATGCCAAAGAACTTTTTATTGATAGGCATAGTGACGGGTTCCTTACTTCCTTGCAAGGACACCCCGAACCCTTTTCTAGGTGTGTACCCATGTTTAATCATGTCTTTGGTGAGCATACTTGATGCGTTTGATAGGAAGGGTTGAGGGCACGGGGTTCCTTCCTTATGCTGGTCCGCAACCACAATCTCGAAAGCCTGGTAGACTATGTGCTCGCAACCCTCTCTTACTTCCAGGCATGGGGCTGATGGGTCCCTGTAAATAGATTGCTCGTCTTTCCCATTGACCATAATTTCCTGGTCCTCATATTCGAACTTAACCATCTGGTGGAGAGTAGATGGCACTGCCCCTGCTGCATGGATCCAAGGCCTTCCCAGGAGATAATTGTAGGAAGTATCCATATCCATGACCTGGAATGTCACTTCAAAATCTACAGGGCCGATTGTCAAGACCAAATCAATCTCCTCGATCGTGTCTCTCTTGATACCATCGAATGCACGGACGCACACATTGTTGGGCCTGATTCTCTCCGTCCTGATCTCCATTCTTTGTAGGGTCGATAGAGGGCAAATATCAACCCTAGATCTGTCGTCCATCATAACTCTTTTCACATAGTAACCTTCACATTTAACAGTTAGGTGGAGAGCTTTGTTGTGGTCAGCCCCTTCCGGGGGAAAGTCATTCTTGCTAAATGAGATCCAGTTGACTTCAAAAAAACGTTCTGCTATTATTTCCATTTGCTCAACCGTAGTCTCGGCCGGAACGTATGCTTCGTTAAGGGTTTTGATCGGAATTTTCTTATGCTCGTTTGAATTTACCAGCAAGGATAGAAGTGAGACCTGAGTGGGGGAATTTCTGAGCTCTTCGATTATGGCGTATTCAGCGGTTTTCATATTCTTGAGAATTCTTCTGCCTCTCCGGCACTGATCGGCCTTTTAGGCGGAAAGCGTTTCAGCTTGCTTTTGTTAAGTTCTTTTAGGTCGAGGTATTTCTCTGATGAGTTTATATTGCATGTTTCCCCAGTAATCTCTTTCCCTTTGTACGTCACCATCGTCTTCCAGGGGACGGCAGTAGTATTCTTCATGGGAGTTTGCGACGCGCGACTAATAACCACGGGCTCATTCAGCCTTGGTGAAATTATTTGCCCCCGCGCCACATACGTCCCTTTCGGCATTTACATTTTTGGGCCATTCATTATTGCCTTGTTGAATTGTAACCTTCTGGGAGGGCTCAGCACACTTTGTTCCTTCCTGGGTGCCTTGGGGATGTAAATAACAGCTTCTTTGGAGGGTCCCCTATTTATTTTGGTCTCGTCCTTCTCCGTGACCTGGGGGAAAGGGTTACTCTTCTTCATCTCTTTGACTAGTTTGGGTGCCGCCTTGGGCTTTCTTTCCACATCTGCGATGGTGATGATGGCCTATACAGCTGGATCAAAATCTTAGTCCTCACAAATCATGTCGATGATGGGCCCACGATTGTGAGTGGGTAGTGGATTGTTCGTCACAGTGGGAGATTCTTCGTCCCTTAACACCACTTCTTTTGTTCTATAAGGCTTTCCACGGCTCTTTTGAGGGTCCAACACTCTTCTGTGTCAAGCCCTCCTGTTCCGGAATGGTAAGCACAATTAGTTCCCGATTTGTATAATGCTGATGCTAGGTTTTGCCTTGTCAGAGGTACGGGTTGTAGAAGCCCCATCTGGACTAATTTTGGGAAGAGTCTTGAATACGGCTCCCCGATAGGAGTGAAGTTGGGTCTCCTTGGTGGTTCAGAGGGGTTGGTGTTGTACGGGTAGTTTTGGGGAGGGCGTGGATTATATGGATCTGGGGGAGGATGGTTGTTTCTCGGAGATGGAGCTCTATTCTGATTGTATTGTTGTTGCAGCCTAGGATGTGGTTGACCGTTCATTACCGCATAGGGAATAGGGAGCATAGCATAAGCTGCGTCTTGGTGAGGATAGTAATGTTGGGAAACTTTGGGAGATGGACGTGAGTATTGTCGAGGATTCCTAATATCGGAAACCATTATGGCCCCTTCTTCTTTCTTTTTTCTGTTGGCTGCACTCCTGGATCCGCTTTGGATGGCCTGAGAGGTTGCTCTTATGACACATTGGCTCAGGATACAACAAGTTTTTAGACCATTTTCCACCATTTCTCCAATTTTGATTCCTTCTGCAAATGGTTTACCCATGGAGGACATCATATTTTGGAAGTAATCAGCTTCTTGTGCTTGTAGAAAGAAATTGACCATTTCAACCTCATCCTTCGGAGGTTTGACCCTGGAGGCCTGCTCGCGCCATTTGATGGCGTACTCTCTGAAACTCTTTGAGGGTTTCTTTTTAGATTGGATAGTGAGTTCCTATCGGGAGCGATGTCCACATTGTATTGGAAATTTTGGACAAAGTCTCATGCCAGGTCATCCCATATGTGCCAGCGGGATATATCCTGGTCCATGTACCATTCTGATGCAATTCCCGTCAAGCTTTCTCCAAAATATGCCATGAGAAGTTCCTCTTTCCCACCTGCTCCCCGGAGCTGGTTTCAGTACCTTCTCAGATAGGCTATGGGGTCCCCATGTCCGTCATATTTTTTGAACTTGGGGGTTTTAAACCCAAGAGGCAAGTGGACGTGCGGGAACATGCACAAATCTGCATATGAGTCATTTTTCTGCCCGCTCAGCCCCTGTATATTCTTGAGGCTCTGCTCAATACTCTTCATTTTGGGGTCATTTCTTCATGCTCGGGGCTTTTCTTATATTGTCCCAAAGTGACCTCAAACTCAGTTTGTTGGGGGTATGCATTGGGAGTGACATGAGTGGTATCCAGATGGACGGACGGTGTTTGGAATGTGAATGCTGGCAGCTCGAAACTTGGCCCAGAGATAGTTGGCAGAGCCGTGGCCGAGATCGGTGGTGCGGTGAAGATGTTGGAAGACACACCAGAAAATAAGGCTTGGGGGTGAACCTCAGAAGGCCTTCTGCTAAAGTGAGCCGACATAGTTGGATATCTAAATGGCGTGGCTGGGTAGCTTATGGGGATGTTGGATGTCCCTCCTGCCCTGGATATTATCTCTGGGAAACCCAGGATGGTACTGGGTAGTTCCCTACCATTGGACCATGCGTCCCACATTTCCAGCATGCGGCAACGCAGAATCCTGTTTTCTTCAGTTGTTGCTGATTCAGATGTTGGGATGGCCGGATTTAGGTCTTCCACGAAAGAGTTGACGATTATCAAGTGACTTTCAGATGTCATTTCTATGCTCCCTTTTGATCTAGTGAAGTAAGGATGGGAATCCAGGTTACCTCAAAACCAACCACCTAAAAATACCTTTTAAGATCGAACCAACAAAATGTTAGGTTGAAACATTTATCACATAGGCAATTGCACGTTTGGGGTATGCAATTCACCTGAGCAATTTTAATGCTTTTCTATATGTTTTTTCAACAGTTGATGTACTTCATCCCGGCTTTATTTCTCAGTTTTTTCCTTTTTATCATTCTTTCCCTTCCTTTGTTATTGTTTCCGCTCTTTTATTCCTCGCCCGGTTTCTTTTCTTATGGTTATGATCGAATCTTATGTGGATTGCCTACATATCAAGGCACCACATGAATCAGATCATCACGTAGTTCATGCGATAAATACCAAAGGACATAAACATTTTCGAATTTTCATTCATTAGGAAAAAAAAAGCTTTCAGCTTTCATTCATTACAAAGACTCCGACATATTTTCTTGGGAATTTTAAAGAAACTACAAAAGACTCAAAGTAGACTCAAACAGGAAAATGAAATACAGACTCGAAAAGGACATCAAGAATACATAAGTGCCTCTACTGCTCCAGGGGGCCGCAGGACATCATTCGGCTTGCCACGGGCCTACGTACCAAACCTTTCTGGAGGCGGTGTAAGTCGTCCATTATCTTGTGGACGAATATCATTACTGCCAAGAAGAAGGTGGTCTGAGTCATATCTTCACACTCTTGGAATTTTGTGGCAATATACTCCACAATTTCTCTGCCTGATAACGCCCTTTTCCTGGAGTAAGCGCCCGATCTGTTGAGACCTAGCCTCTAGAATCTGGGCATCCTTATGATTCTTTTCTTGCAATTGTTGCAAGCCTTCTTCCAACTGAGCCATCATAGTATAGCATTGTTCCCTGTCTGCCTTGAACCTTTTTGCATCTTTGGCCATTTTATTCTCGAGGATGGCCAGTTTTTCCTTCAAGCCTATGACTTCTTGGTCATATTCCTTTTTAGTATCTGGACAAACTCTGTTCTTTCCTCTGCACTTATTGTTAATCTTTCCCGAACTCCGGCCAGTTCTTCTTCATCTTTGTATAGATCATTTCCATAGCTGCACACTTTATGCCTCAGACTGTTGATAAGCCTTTCATCAGTTCTGCTTCTCCCTGGGTTCTCAGCAGCTGTTTTTAATTCCTGTATCTGGGCCCGGAGAACTTCATTTTCTTGGGTTAGCCTATTTTTCTCCCCTTCAACTGTGGCAGTATGTAGAATGTTTTCAAATTTGATTTCCCTGACCTGGGCTTCCAACTTGTTTATGGCAGCTTGGTAGTTATTTTCCTTTTCTAACCAAGCCCAATGTTTGTGTTTGCTCGGTGAATTGTTGCACGTGGGGTCTCTTTGCGGGTCGTTCTTGCTCTTGATGCTCTCTGCCTCTTATGCTATGCCAAGAAGTGTAGGCGGTCTCCACTTCCCCTTTTGATAAATTTCTCACTCGAGTTTGAGGTTCTAAAAACCTGCACTCATTCCAGATTTGACGGACCCTGCCTTCATGAAATGCAGCTCTAGGGCATAACTCAATGGCTTGTTGGCTTAAGTCCTCGTCATGGGGAACACCATGTTGTCTCCCCAACTAGCGTAAGACCTGGTGTGGGGCATATGGTTGAATGCTTCATAGGCCCATTAACAGGAGATAGTAAACCTCAGCAGACATATTGATAACCTCGCTGACAGGGAGCCACCCGAACATCCACTCGATTTGGTCGGCAGTCAATGAACTCAAGTATGAGTGCGAGGCTTCCGTGACCTCAGGAAATTTGTGGCCCTTTACCCAAGTACCATGTTCCTCGATGCAATTCAAACCGGTTAAGCCGTAGTTCATGTAGCCTAGGCGGCGACAAAGGTGCTCGATCAACCAGATTTGTAGAAGCAGGTTTCACCCCTCAAAGAACTTTCCCCCAGATTGGCAAACTGTCAGGGCACGGTAAATATTGGCTAAGACCATCGGTATAAGTGTTCCATTGGATTTTTTCATCATGAAATCTTCCATTCCCACAAGCCCGATATGTATACATCCGTCACTTCTTGAGCAAATCAAGGTGTCCAAGAATGCTACCACAAAAGCTAGCCCCCAACGGGCTTCCCATTTAGCCTGATCTTTGTGAGTTAGACCAGTGTTGTCAGCCTCATAACCGCAGGGATCTCCATAATGTCTGTAAAGAAAATAGAAAGTGCAGAAACCTTCGGACAGGTGTGGGTCTTGGACGTCCCGACTAATGTTCAACAGATCCAAAAACTTATGTGGAGTCATCGCCCGGGGTGCCACTAGGTACCAACTTCTAAGATTGTCATTGAGCCCAGCATACCCTGCTATTTCCTCTAGCGTGGGCATCAATTCAAAGTCTGAAAAGTGGAACACGTTGTGGGCGGGATCCCAAAACGGTACTAGAGCCTCGACGATGTCCAACCTTGGCTTGATTTTTAGAAGACCAATAAGTCCGCCTAAAGCTTTCATAATAGACTTTCTACTAGCTTCCCCCAAGTCACTCCACCACATATGGAGTCCTAGAGGGATTTCCTCGACTGCCCTGAAGGGAATTCTTTCAACCGTATTCATCCTGCACATTCGTTTTTTGATTAAAACCACAAAATTAAAAGTGTTATTTTTGCAAAATGTTTTGTAATAAAGAAAAACGGACCATCTTTGGGAATACGGCCCTTCAATACTTCGGGTAGGAAGTTTTTTAAGGCTGTGTTTGCAAATTGGGTCGAAATTTAAAGACAATCCACAGGCGGCCACTTTTGCAAAAATGGCCTTCCGGTGCCCCACTTGGGCAATCAGGCTATAATGGCGTCACCTAATTTTATTCAGGACTATATCCTTTGATTTTGAAAAATAGAGTTGGACCCGATGAGGGTTGCCTATGTATCCCACACCGATGAGAATCAGACAATGCATAGTTAGGAAAAAATCTTGACTGATTAAAAATATGCACCAACTCATTTTGTTTTGGAATATTATTTTTCAAAAATTTTGGCAGGGTTTCGGGATAAATACGGGGGTTTTCAAAACAAGGTTAATTTTCTATTCTACCTCACTCTTGGTTTTTCTGTTCGTTTTTATTTTTTATTTTAGCCGGTCAATACACAAGCTGAAACAAATAAATGCATACGTAGCAGGTAAGATGCATCAGGGTAGTCTTTTATTTTTGGGTACACCTATCCTAGACGGACCCAACCCCTGTTTTGAGTCCCCTAAGTCAAATGCACGTGATGTAAATAATCGTTCCTACTAGGGATACGGCATGAGGCTATGTTATACTAAGTTTAAATTCTTGGGGTTTTGTTCTAGACCAGGCTTACCCGAGCGGACAACTCGGGCCGAGGGGGGGCAGCGTACCGGGAATACAGAAGTTTCACGGGCTTTACAACTTGTCCGTACCTCGTTCTAAAATTTGGATATGACTCTAACAGAAAAGAAGTCATACGAAGTGCACACTTCCCAAATGATTTAGAAGACTGAGAGAGAAGAGGGGTTTCGGCACAGTTTACATTCAATTCAGATAAAATCAAAGCGGTAAAAAGTGGCATTTAGCACATTAGGTTTAAACATGTAAAAATCAGGCAATTATGAAAGACAAATATAACAGCTATTCTAAGCTCGAATTCTTGAACCCTGAACCAGAGATTCTGGGTTCGAAGTCCCCAGCAGAGTCGCCAGAGCTGTCACACCTCTTTTTTCCTCCGGTGAGGTTGGATAAGGGAGTTTTTCCAATTTAAGTGACATTATTCGATTTTGGGATTATTTATTAATTTCAGAGTCGCCACCCGGAATTTTACGGTGTTCCGGGACACCATTTTATTTTTAAATCCCAAACTGAGGAAATTTTGACTCTGTTTTAAATTGGCTGCGAACTAGAAATCCGGATAAGGAATTTTGTTAACCCGGGAGAAAGTGTTAGGCACTCCTGAATTCCGTGGTTCTAGCACGGTCGCTTAACTATTAATATTTGGCCTAATTATCTAATTATTTACATATTTTAAACCTATTGTGCTTTTTAGCCTTTTTTCACTTTTTAAAACTGCTTTTAATATTTATGAATTTATCTTGAAATAAGTCACGATGTTGTGCACTTATTTGTTTTTTTTTTGGACACATTATAACTACGCCACATGAAATGCACCTGCAATTATAACATTTGATTTTTATTATAGTTTGAAGTTGAAGACGGGGACATGAGTTGTCATACCCGCGTGTAGATTACGTAGTTAAGACTAGGTCGTGACGGCTTTATAATGCCCATTTGTGGCGATGTTCGAGTTTTCTATTTTTTTGAAAGAGCATTTTAGTTTTAAGATCGATTAGGATGTTTATGGATTTATCTTGGACAAGTCACGATGGCGTACACTTGTTGTTTTTTAGCACATGGAAAAAACGTCACATGAAATGCACCCGTGATTGCTATGTGTATTTTTATTAGTTATTTAGAGTTAAGGGTCGGGGGCATGAGTTGCCACTCCCGGGTGTAGTTTATTGTAATTTTAGGTAATTATCAATTTTTGTCAAGTTTCAGAGTAAAGGTGTTCGTTCTACCTAAGGATTACCTAAAATGATGTTCAATAGCCTAAAGATAACATGTTTTGGGCTATGGCCACATTTAAGCCGCAAATTGTATCACTTCAGGCCATCCTAATTAGGTCATTTGGACATGATTCGAAATCAAATAGCTAAACAGTAAAGAACAAACATGCTAACACATCTCGCATCTATATGGTAATAAATAAGGCAAATTTGAATTGTGAATATAATGTTACATGTACAAGATTTCTTTACCGTTTGATCTACTCCTATATACTAAACAAGAGCTTTTATACATAGCTCATGGATCCAACATGGAACTTTGTCTTAAATTTTGTGACAGAATGGCCTTAAAAACCGAATTAAGCCATGGTTGCTTTTATTTAGAGCGGACAGTCTAAGAAAAACCCGGATTTTAGATTCTATCTTTTGATAATCGATTTGAAACCCATTTGTGTTCAATAGTGAGAAATTTACAGTGGATTTCGTAAATGAAATACTCCTCATGCTAATTGACAACAAAAGAGAAAAGGACTAGTTACAGATTGTTTAACACAGTTAATGGGTCTAACATTCCAGGCCCCATAGCCTGAAATTCAGACACTATCAGGCTCAATTGGGCCATGCTCACGAGTCTGGCCCAGCTCGGGTGACCTTAGCAGGTCTTGCCCATAAGTACTATAGTAATAAAAGTTTCAAATTTAAGAAAAATACAACTGATCATAAATTTTATATAGTTCAGTCCATATTTACAACTGAAAAGGTGAAATGTCTATAGAAGATTGTTGATATGCTATTACATTACTCCTAAATCATAATAATATCGATTTTACTAATTGGAAAAAATAAAGAAGGGAAAATAAAACTAGTTGATGCTCCTGTGCAAGCCAGCAACATGTTCTTCAAAGACTTAAACCTGCATTTTCAGTGTTAATCTAAAATTATAAGTCCAAAGTTTGAGTACTTGGACAGTATTAACGACGGACCTTTGGGCATTTGTGAGATGAATCTAGCCATAAAAGGAAGCTAGATTCAACCTTAATGATGCCATAGGAGAACAAAATATGTACATGCCTTTTTATGGACTGAATCTAACCATAGAAAGGGTTAGATTCAAATCCAATGATATCACTTTGTTTAGACTCTTAACAGTCATCTTTATGTTATGCAACAAACTTTAGCAAGCGTTTATTCAAATACTTTGACTGCTATGGGCATTTTGAGGAGTGAATCCAACTATTTTGTGACTTCAGATTCACTTTCCTAAAGCTCCTTCTCATTACACACTTATATCCTTTGAAGGATATTTTCAGCAAAGCTAAAGTACTGTTTATGCACTATCAATGGGGTAAATTTGACTATTAGGAAGTCAGATTCATCTCCCCTAGTGATAACTTAACATAATTCCAAACCATATAGAGGCCTGCTTATTTAGGCATTTTAAAGGATGAATCTGACCATTCAAAGGTTCATATTCCTAACTCTAATGCCTTTCTTAATTACATATTTTATACCCTTTAAAAGGGTGAATTTCAGCTATTTATACTATTGTTTTGTGCACTATTATAGGGTGAATTTGACCATTGAAACGTCAAATTCATCTAACTTGATGTAATTTACTTTACTAATACACTAAGAAACAAACACAAAGATGAAACCTACTACAAAAACACATTCTGACTTCAGGAATATAGACATACATATTCAGATTTTATTATCAACATATTGATCAGTCCTACTTTCAGATTTCATACCAGATTAGAGAGAGAGAAAAAATTAAACAAAAATTCAGTTATAGAAGGAGACAAATTCAAGCAAAGGGGAAGATGAAATTCACATTTTTGAGCCTTTCAATAATATCAACAATTACATACCGTGAAGAGAAAATCAACCCAAAAGTTCTGACCAAATAAAGGTCAGGTAACAGCAATACAGCAAATAAAGAGGGAAGATCAGCAACAGGAAACATCAACCCAAAGAAGACCCAGTAGCCCGGCAGAAATTGACCCAGAATTCTTGGATATGAGTGTTTAAGGTTCCCAAAATCAGAATCCAAAGGAAAGAAACGTAAGCTGAGAACTAGACCATGTATTTATGAACTTGATTCCAAGGGAAATCAGATTTTTCTTTGTTCTTCTACTAATACTTTTTGAAATTTTTGTTTATGAATGGAAAATACTCTGATTTTTCTGTATTCTTTAAGGTGTTTTCAGCAGCTCCAGAGAGAGTCCAAAAAAAAGGGTCCATAATCTGTACAAAGAGGGTCTATTTATAGGATTTTTGGGAATGGAATATTCTTTGGAATATTCCCTATCCAAAGCTGAAAAACAGCACTCAATAGTACATAGGGCAGCTGTCAACCCTATCTTTGGGACTGCTTCCCCTATTCTAAAACTTTCTTACTCATTAAAAGACCTCTTTACTCTTGCAAATATGATTTCCTAAACTGAGTTACCTAATGTACCCCGTTGGAGTCCCTGAATTTACCATTGGGTAATCAAGGTTAAACTCACTTGGATTATTATTTAACTCTAGTTACCTAAACCTAGTCAGGTTCCTTAGTTAAGTAGGACTGATAAGTATTATTAGCTTGATGCTAGTTTACTTGGCTTAATTAAAAGTAATCTTGATTCTTTAAGCTTTGGTGAATTATTTTAGATTTAAAACTAATTGTGATTAACTCGATTTGAGTTATTATACTTAATCAACCTAATTGAGTGATCAACTTAATTAACCATTAGTGAAGGCTGCAATTATCTAACTCTTAGCTTAGTATGTAATTAGCTTATTAAATGGTGACTAATTGAGATGATTAACTCACTAATCAATCTTTGATTTTAGGTGAGCAATTTTCAGGTTCTAGGTTAGTTAGTTTAGGTCCTTAGAGTTAGTTTCCAACCATACTCACTAGTTAACTAGGTTTAGGTTAATTTCATTATTAGCTATCAGTTTTAGTTTTAATTTAAGACAATTATTTTAGTCCTTTGAACTGAGGTTAACTGATTTTTTTTAATTCAATTTAAATCTAAATGTGGCTGGTTCTTTTATTATCTTAACCAAATCAGTCCCTAATTACTCTTTACTTAATCAATTGATCTCAAGAAATTACCAACACTGAGCAGACATATGCTAAAATCAGAATATATGAATTAACAACTCAGGTGTGAATCCCCAATTCAAAATCAGTTTGATAAATCAGAAATGGATTAAGGAAAAGAGTCAAATAATTCAAACGAAATCAAAAGGGAATCCTAATTAATCGATGATTAATCAACAAACTATGATAAAAAGCTAGAGAACTTTTAACTGATGATTAATAGGACAACTAATTCTAACAAACGATTATCATTTCAAAGTGTTAACCTGACTGGCATGTCCATGACAACAAGAATCAAAATCTAGCGTAGCCAAAGGAAAATAAAACGAAAAAGAAAGAACAGAGGCAGAAACAGTCATATATGCACGAAGAATAGTGATAAAAAAAACCTAAACAAAAAAAAAATATTACTAAATGCACACTAACTGAAGCATGATTATTATCAGCATGTTTGGACTCGAATCAAATCAGTGATGCCAAAAATAGTGATTAACATGTTCATAGTTTTCATACTATCAGAAAAGAAACAGAAAAATAAATAATACATATAAAAAGGAAAAGGGGATACCCATTAAAGGGGTTGGTCGGAAAATGGACGGTTGTTGGACCTTGGCCGGACTTCGGAGGGTTTGAAAAAGACTTCAACCCACATGAATCAGTATCCCTCAACGAGAGCTATCGATCCATGTAGGTAGAAATCGTTGAATGACTTCAGATCGGCCAGAAGGGGAAGCTAGGGTTTCTGGATTCCTAGATCCGAAATTTGACGATTTTGGATGGGTTATTGGGGAAATTGATGGTGGGAGGTGATTGAGGGAAGGGTGAGGATCATCTGGTGCGAATTTGGGGTGGATTGGAGAAGATCCGTCGCCAGAGGCGATTTCCGGTCGGCGGAGGACGGTGGCTTTGGCGGCTAGGATTTGTGGCTTAGAGAGAAAGAGAGAGACATACGGGGTATGGTGTGTTAGACTTTTCAAATGAAGGGGGTGGGGAGTGTTTGGACACTTAAATATCAAATGGCTGGGGAGTTCCCAACCGTTAGATCAAAATAGATAAACGGTTGGGATCCTTTATAACTCAAACGGCGTCGTTTAGTGCTGGGTATTGGGCAGGTGAGTTACTTTTTGGGCCTGGCAAGTTTTCCCAGGTCCGATTTTGAGCCTATGTTGAATTAATTCACCTAATAAAAAAATGTAGTGATTAATTCTAACTTAGTTTTGTCTAATTATTAATTGATAAATTAATTAAGAGTAAAACAATTAATTTAACACTCATATCATTTAAAGAATAAATTTTCACACTTGAATTAAGAAGTTAACCATTAACTCTACCTTTTGTCAGATGATCATATTTTGTTATTAATCAATTCAATTAATTATCAATAATAATTTTGTAACCCCTTGATGATAATGCATTTACTAATTTTTTTTTTTAAAAATGAACTATGATTATGCAATGCAAAAACAATTCACAAATAACACTAAAGTTCAACAACATTTATAAATTTAATTTATTTTATTGAATTTTGTAGGAGTATATGGTGGGTGAAAAATCACATGCTCGCAATTATAGGGGAGATGTTGCCCGTTTTAATACAAAATAAGTGTGTCGTTCGTTGTGGGATAGTTGTACCTTTCATAACTTAATGATAGTATTATTATTGTTGTTGTAGATTAAGGTGCGAAGAGGAGAGTTCAACTTGGTGATTGGTAATATTGTGATAAGGCATGTTAAGGCTAAACCTTTCCTTCATTTTGGCATGATCCAGTAACTACATATGTTTAAACGAGACATAAAGAGAAGTTCATACTCCCGGATTTATATACATTATCCTAGTCTCATAAGTTATAGTGTTCTCCCCTATCGGGACTTTATATTCAATTGAGTATTGTCTTCTTCCAGTCAAGAGAGCAGAGAATCTATATATACAGAATAACAGTATTTTCACTACCATCGAGCTATAATCGATGGGCAAGCCCCTATCAACCTCTTATCAGATGGTGAGTTAATTACCGAGCCTACTGTGGCCGAGATCCTATGAGCGAACCCAGAATGGCCGAGATACAGATCCTAGTATGGCTGAGCGCCTATGAGCGAGCCTACTACGGCAAAGCAGTTACACAAACAGAGCCTTATAAGGCCGGACATCTATTTTACTTACTATATTGAGAGAGTTAGTCAGTATCAGCAAGTAAGCATATCTTCATATTATCTTTGACTCCCAGTTACTTTCAATTATTATATTATCAGTTCAATTTCAGTTTTCAATTATTCTATTGCTTTACATACTCGGTGTATTATTTCGTACTGACGTCCCTTTTGTCGGGGACGTTGCATTTCATGCCTGCAGGTCCTCATTGATACTTGGACAGACCCTCCAGCAGACAGAGTCAACCATCAGCTTAGTTGGTAAGCTCCACTTCCTCGGAATTACCAGGTCTAGACCTTGGAGTCCATTTTATATATACAAGTTCGATGGGTAGGTCGAGGCCCTGTCCCGACCATAGTAGAGTTCAGTTATCTCTAGAGGCTTGTAGACAAGTCCTTATATTTTGTATAGCAGTAGATGTTCATGGAATCTTCGTCAGCATGCACAATTATATATATCAGCTTTAGGGTATATTTACCCCTCATAAGAGAGAGACGTTATTTTCAGATGGTTAAGAATATGGCCTCATCGGCCTAAGTTGAGGGTTACCCCTCAAGAGTTCACAGTTACAGAGTGGTATGCTCGGGCCGAATATGGCACCAAGTGTCGGCCACGCCTCTTCAGGTTTGGGGAACAAACTTAGTATCAGAGCAGTTCTGTCCTAGGGAGTCTACAAGACGTGTCTAGTAGAGACTTGTTTATAGATGTGTTGTGCACCACATTATATAAACAGGAAGCTACAAGGCATATAGGAGTCTGTTACCCTTATTTCAAATCCAAATCGTGTTATAAAGTTGTCATAAGAGTTCGAGCCAATGCTTATGTTTGCTAATGATATAGATATGCTTTCAATTTCAAAATTACAGCTAGCCAGAGGGCTAATACAGGAATAGGTAAGGGCGTTAGTAGACAGAGAATTCTTGGCGATGTGGCCTGTCGAGGCCCTATTAGATCGTGCATACCATATGGTGCACTCTAGAATAGTACAGTCAGATATGAATACAAGAACGCCCCGAAATATCAGAAGACATGTAGTGGAATCCTATAAGGGATAAATATTTACATTAGTATGACTCCCGCCCTTAGTAAAAAGAGAATACTATCCCGAAGATCCAGTGAGATGGAGCAAGGTGAGATAAAAGTGAAAGAATGTTTTGTTAATGTTTTCACAATAAGGTAATAGACGAAGATATTAGCAGGAGAATAAGAAGAGAGTAAATAAATCACTACGAGTAATATGTGATAAAAGGGTGGTAACGGTAAATCATAATATGATATGATGATAGAGTCTATAGTCAAGTGAAGGAAACGACAAGACGTGGCAGGCCTTGAGACAATAAAAAGGTATAGGCCAAAAATCATATCGTCATTTCGAGAAATGAGTTGGTGATCCACTGTGATTACCAGAACAAAAATTTAGACCCCCGGAGAAACAGAAATCAGCATGGGCTAGTGAACAAGATAAACTGAACATCGATTAGGGATCAAATGATGCGATAATAGTTGACATCAAGAGAATTTTAAAGATCGCATTCCAGCAATAATAAAATGGACAACATAAGAATAACCTTTAAAGGTCATTCAAGAAGACATTCCGCCAAAGCAAAAACTTTGAGCAAAGTTAAGCTTAAGGGACTAAGTGTGCTAGTTACACTAGGTGTTACCCTTGTGCGTAAGGAATTCAATTATCCCTAGTAGAGAAGGGTTAGTGTTGGGCGAGTAAGAGTTAGTGAAGACGTGAAAAGATGCCAAAGATGAAGAGGTAAACCATATATAGGTAAATCGTCATAGCATTAAATGCTAGTACTCTCCTAAAAGGGGGAAGACAGTGTGATATGGTTGTAAGTCAGAGTTATGTAGTTCAAGTAACTATGTAGTAGTAAATAAAGAATGCGGTAAAAAGGCGAAAGGAATGATATTGCATTTATTCATATCCTAAAGCTATGTTACGACTCCAGAACATTAATCAAACGCAATGTCGAGGAGTGGCAGTAAGGGTTCCCGACTAGGATGTTATTGATAGTAAGTGCGAGAACACTTGATACATAAGGAGCCAGTGCAAGAGGTAAGTTAAGACAAAAGACATAACCCAAGAGAGGTTACACAGAATATAAATATGAGCATGGACTAACTAGTAGTTAGTAGTTGATTCAGAAAGAGCTTGGTTATGGTTAGACAAGAGGTCTCAGATAAATCAGTAGATCATGCAAGATAAATGTAGTGAAACCCGACATAGGAAATTCAGTCTCTCAGATACGACATCATACTCCTCGAGAAATATTCAGATAGGAGTTGGGGTAGTAGAAGGTACAGTATAAGTATTACATAAATAAAAGAGAATGCCACTAGGGAGACAACTGAAATTTCAATTCAGAAGCAGCCCTACGAGCACAAGGGCACGGAAGTAAGTAACTAAGGATAATGACAGGAGAGTAAGAACATCAGAAATACCGTGGGGTATACAATGTAATAAGCTCGCAGCTTTACAAGAGTCATATAGTCTTCTCTAAGCACTGCAACGAAAGACTAGCTAAGGAAATAAGGACGAAGGATTCAAAATAAGCATAGTGACCTAAAGAAGAAATGGTCTTGTAACAGCAGTCTCACTATAATATTTTTTGCACTCCATAAGAAAGTGTCACCTATCGTGACTAAGGAACGGAAGTAAAAAATCCAAAGTAATATTCGAGATCATATGAGTTGCACGAAATTGAAATAGGTGTGGGCACTAAAATAAGTCAAGTATTCACGGAACAAGTGGCAGAACGACCAAGAAAAGTAATTGCATAGTTTTTAAAGAAGGCTGAGAAGGCACGAAAGGAATTATTCAATCAATGACCCAGAGTTAGTTATGTTATGAAAACACTTAAGATTTCGAAGTGTTATCCATGTAGCATATATGTTGACAATGATACAGCTATAGGAGACTCTGGTATAAGTTAAAAGAAAGAATTGAGTCAACGTCACAAATAAAAGCTTGAATTGCTAGAAGGTTATATCATAGATGTTCCAAAGCGCCCACGAAAGGCTAAAGTAATAACTAATACCCTGACCCGCATATCGCAAGATAGCTTAATCCTACTTAAAGGCTGAGATAAAAGAGGAAACTAAAGAGTTACATCAGCTAAGTGAATCAGGAGTCTAATTATTAGACCCCGATGAGTATATTAATTGGGATTCAAAACATTACGGAATCACTCTAAATATCAAAGGTACAAAAGAGATAATACAACAACTATATTCTATAATGGCTCTACGATAAATCTTGTTAGAACAGTACCAACCTCATAAGAAGTCAGTATGAAGCTTTCGCCGGATTGTGTATGCACATGCGGTGCAAGTATTATAGTAGAGCTTTAAGATGTGGATGTGAATTCCACCTATGTGGAAGGGAGGTTATGAAAGAGATAGAAGATACGATGCAAGATTTAAAGGTAAGTAAGGTACAGGTGAAGAAGGTACGAGATGCCCAAGTATAGAAGGTTACGAATAATCCAGATACCGGATAGAGGGATGGAAGCGTGGTAATTCTGTATCAAGAAATGATAGTGTTGTCTTCAGTGGCATATCTTCCAGGCTATTGTTTCCAGGTAGGGAGAGGTCTGGTTAAGAGAGTAAAGAAGAGTTAGAGACGATATGATGTCCCTCTTGAGTTTCTAGAATAAAATAAGGAAATCTATAGCGCTAGCAAGTTAAAGAAAGGTTGCGAGTAGTATAAATAGATATATGTATGTCGCAAGCTAAAGTATGGTAGAGCGACAAGGTTTTAGGTAGACAGGGGTAAGGATAAGAAAAGTTGAGTGAGAAGGTGACGAGAATAGGTAAGTCCTCGGGATTAAACCTATCGCAACAATAGAGCTGATGATTTTCGTAAGTTATAAAAATCTCAATGCAGCCTGAATAGGCTCGGGGGACTTTAAGACAAGGAGAATTTAGAAGAGATGGAATGCTTCCCTAGTGGTAGAATAAGGGTGTAATTGTGATATATAAGTGGATGACGTTTAGGCCTTTGATTGGGTAATGATTCAAAGAAAAGGGATTTCATGAATTGTACAGGATTAAAATACCCCCACAAGGTGAATCACGTTAGGATTCTACAAAATACGGTTAATGAAATACTGTATCGTCCCTAGGTGGATTAGGAAAATAACTTCAGATGTTCCCGGATGCGACGTGAACCCTAATGACAATGTATTACGTAAGATAATTCAAGTTATTAGTGGTATATTGTAGATCAACATAAGGTAAATCAAAAATAGGCGGATACAAAATTCCTAAGTATTAGATGAGATTAGGTTGTCATTCTTAAGATGAACAATAATGAGGAAGAACTAAAGAACTTAGATTTATACATACAGGATAAGTAGCGAGTGAGTGACCTATAGTTGGGTAGCAAACCTTGGTAATACTAAATCGAAGTAAGTGTTATGGTATAGTATAACCTAGATAGATGTAGTAAAGTCATAAGGATAGATATACAAGGATACAAAACAAGATATAGCAACAGTCGTAACTTCGACAAAGTACCGAGCGAAGAACTTCAGTACACCTATATATACCAGGAGGAACAACTTGTCATAGTTCTGTATATGTTCCCAAAGTGAGGCCTAGATATTGGCTACATGCTAGAGGAAAAGGGACAGAAGAGTCGAGGACAAAGTCGTACGGGCTGCATGACATATGGTCGCAACAGTTACAAGATTGGATGAATTCTGACAACAAGTTGTGGTGTGAGAAAGAGGCCTAAAGGGGGGAATGCCCTGGCCTTCAGATTTATTCACAGAATAGTTGCCTAGATAGAAAGGGCAGCAGTAAAGTATTTGTACGAGCTATAGGTTATGAGACTGATAAGAGCATCAGTCAACATTCGGGGACGAATGTTCCAAAGGGGGAAATGATCTTACACACCATACTTTTTGTACAAAAGAGTATTCATAAGTCAATTGATGTAAGCTCTGAAATGAGATCATATTTGAAAGTACACAAAGTCAGTTAATCATGTTAACTTGGAGGTTACAAATATTTAAAATCATGGGTTGGAAGTACCAAGAGGGTTGAAAGGCTTAGAAGCTAAACCAATTGAAGAAAATAAGCTTCGCCGAAAGTCGACAAGTTAGGAGTGTTATAACATGTACTTTTGGGGTGATACTAGGGTGCTCAAAATGATAAGGAGGTTATATTATGAGTTATTTTTGTTGTATGATAGTCATGTGTTATGTTTTGAAAAGTTGGCAAAGGTCATCACTAGTTACATTTATAAATATGTTGAATATTAGGTCAAATGTAGATGAGCATTTCTCCGAATGTACATGGAATTACGGGATGATCTACCTACCCAATTGAATATCTATGGGTCTAGTTTCTAAAGGAGTAAACCGTTCATCAATACGACATTGTAATAGCTAGATATTCACGTTTTTGAGAGACTGGCGTAAGCTGGTAGGTGACAAGTAGGTGCATCACCTACTTTCCAAAAAGAGAGGCCTCAATTAAAAACTCCAAGGTAGGACAAAGAGCCCTTTTAAGGGCTTATTTCCTTCAGATATTGCACTCATAATAGATACAAAAATCATATGTATACCCCATCAAAATTCTCCCAAAAATTCAACACAAGACCCTAAATAATTTTTTCTTTTCAAGTTCTAGTTGGAGAAAAACCAAAGGGTTGAAGAATCAAGATAGGAGCTGAGATACTAAACAAATATGGGAAGTATACTGCCCTTTTTCGTCCATTTTTTCTTCTGTAAAAGTAGACAAATTTATTCAATAATTGTAAGAACTCACGGGACGGTGATCGAAAGCCGTGAGTTCGAGTCGTTCAACTTGTGGGGAACTGTTTTGTGGGTTGTTTCATGTTGTTGTTGGGTTGTCTATTTTGCTGCTGTTTTTCTGGAGTTTTGGAGCAGAAAGGGTGTGGAAAAATACCACATAATGGCAGGGTGGTTGTCTGATCTTTCATCATTACACGTTTGGGTCGTTTGACACTACTACGGTGGTCGTTTTGTGTATGAATAGATTGGGGGGTGTTGGGATGTTTTGTAGTATTTTATGGTGTATATAAGCCTGGAAAATGATGTATATATGTTGTTTTTGTTGTGTTATTGTGTTGTTGGTTTTATCTTGAATTTGGAGGAAGTAAGGATTATAGGGGAGATGCTGCCCGTTTTAATACAAAATAAATGTGTCGTTCGTTGTGGGATAGTTGTACCTTTCATAACTTAATGATAGTATTATTATCGTTGTTGTGGATTAAGGTGCGAAGAGGAGAGTTCAACTTGGTTACTGGTCATATTGTGATAAGGTATGTTAAGGCTAAACCTTTCCTTCATTTTGGCACGATCCATTAACTACATGTGTTTAAACGAGACATAAAGAGAAGTTCATACTCCCGAATTTATATACATTATCCTAGTCTCATAAGTTACAGTGTTCTCCCTTATCGGGACTTTATATTCAATTGAGTATTGTCTTCTTCCAGTCAAGAGAGCAGAGAGTCTATATATATAGTATTACAGTATTTTCACTACCATCGAGCTATAATCGATGGGCAGGCCCCTATTGCGCAACCTCTGATCAGATGGCGAGTTATATACCGAGCCTACTGTGGTCGAGCGCCTATGAGCGAACCCAGAATGGCCAAAATATAGATCCTAGTATGGTCGAGCGCCTATGAACGAGCCTCCTATAGCAGAGCTGTTACACATACCGAGCCTTATAAGGCCGGACAGCCATTTTACTTACTATATTGAGAGAGTCGAGTCAGTATCAGCGGGTAAGCATATATTCATATTATCTTTGACTCCCAGTAACTTTCAATTATTATATTCTCAGTTCAGTTTCAGCTTTCAGTTATTTTGGTGCCTGACGTCCCTTTTGCTGGAGATGATGCATTTCATGCCTGCAGGTCCTCATTGACAGTTGGACAGACCCTCCGAAAGACAGAGTCAAACATCAGCTTGGTTTTGTAAGCTCCACTTCCTCAGAGTTACCAGGTCTAGACCTTGGAGTCCATTTTATATATACAAGTTTTATGGGTAAGTCGAGGCCCTGTCCCGACCATGGTACAGTTCAGTTATCTCTAGAGGCTTGTAGACGAGTCCTGTATATTTTGTATAGCAGTAGATGTCCATGGCATCTTCGTTGGCATGCACAATTATATATATTAGCTTTTGGGTATGTTTACCCCTCATATGAGAGAGACGTTATTTTCAGATGATTAAGAATATGGCCTCATTAGCCTAAGTTGAGGGTTACCCTTCACGATTTCATAGTTACAGAGTGGTACGCTCAGGCCGAGTATAGCACCGAGTGCCAGCCACGCCTCTTCAGTTTTGGGGCGTGAAAAGTTCCCAGGGCCACTTTTCGCATACCGCATAATGATTACGCGACCACATAACCTAATTTGGAGCTTCAGTTTTGGGGTTCTTAAACCCGACCCTATTCCGTTAAAATACATACCTTAGACAATTTTGAACTTATTTCTGATATCTTTAGAGTGAGAGTGAGAGTCCTAGAGGGAGAATGTTATCTTTATCAAAAGTTTCTCTTCAATTTTTGCTTAAACCTTTGAAGATTATCAAGAGAATCACCCTAGTTCTTCATCCTAAGAGGTAAGATTCTATCACCAAACTCTTAATTTCGAAATGTAACTAGAATGGGTAATTAGTAAGGTAGTTCATGCGGATGGGAGTGCTTACCTTGCATGCATGTATTCTTAGGGTATGTGTGGTGGTTGTGAGTTAAAGATAGAAAATAATGGGGTGTGGGATGGTGAAGTCATTCATAAAAAGGGCCATGAAAACTTAATACGCACATAGTATTTGATAAAATGCTCAAGTGAGCTAGAGTCATGATCGTTTTCCTAATTTTTTATTCAATTTTGCTATATTGTTAAAATAGATTGAAGTTTCTAATATTCCGGAACATCTTAGAGTTTTAAGAAGCTCAATTGAGGTATGTTGGCTTAAACTCGTCTTCTTAGAATTGAATCCCATGGTATTCATGCAATCGATGTAAGTCCCAAATTGAACGTCCTAGAAATTGTTATCCTGAATGTGCTTGCTTCGAAAATATATGTGTAATATGTATTTTCATGCTTTCATCATGTTATCTAGTCATCTGAGGAAATGTTCAAAACTTAGAATATGTGCCTAGACTTAAGTCAAATTCAATTAAGGACTGTTATGCCAAGTTGTGTGAAAATCCTGTATGTGCCTTGAATTCTATATTGCTCACATATAAAATCAAAAGCCTTGAATGAAAAACCATATTGTTATGGATTAATAATAATGTTGGAATGTGGAAAAGAACTTGAATCATGAAATACAACCAAGAGCCAAGAATAACTTTATAATTGGGGCCACTCGTGCCAATGTATTGAAAGATGGGGAAAGAAATATGAAGTGAGATGACTTATTGAATATGGTTGATGTCTCAAATGAGATGGATTAGTTGATCCGGCCAAGATCAGACTCCGTGTAAGAACACAGTGGTAATGTGGATAATATTGTGAATATGGTTGATGTCTCACATGAGATGGCTTAGCCGATCGGGCCGAGATCGGACCCCGTGTAAGAACACTGTGGTATTGTGGATTATGGCATATTGGCACTAAAAACCACCCAACCTAATAATGTGGACATTGATTTGAAAATATGTGATCCTTAACTTGATGTAGCTCATATTTCTTTCTTGACTGATTCCCTTGTATTACTATTCATTCTATTGAGATGGTGTTTAGTTTTCATGCTAGTACTATTCGACAGTACTAACGCCCCTTTTGCCGGAGGTGTTGCATATTTAAATGGATGCAGATGGTTCCATAGCAGAAAATATTGATCACAGATAGTGTTGCATCCTCTTCTTAGCGGATTCGGTGAGCTCCACTTCATTCAGGGGTCATCTATTGTATCTTTTGTTTATATCGTTGTAACTTTTTGAGGTATAGTCGGGGCCTTGTTGCTGGCATCATCTGTACTCTCTTTTGTATCTTTAGAGAGTCTGTAGACATTATATGAGTTGTATATGGGTGCTAGAAAGGTCAAAGGGATTATTTTGTGTTTTGGAATCTTGTTCCACTCAATCGTAAAATGTATGTATTTTGAAACGTAACAACTGTTTACCGTGAAAATGGTAGTTACAATTATATTTGATTATGTGGTTCTAAAAATAGGTGATCTATTTTAATACCGGTTGTTTAGGCAGTAGATGCAGAGTATGAAGCCAGAAAAATGAAATAAGAGATTAAAGAACTAAATTACGCAAACCCGGTATCGAAGAGGCCAGTCTCGAGGGTATCCCGGTAGGCCTCGAGATCGAGCTTGAGAAGCTTGATTTGGGGCTATCGATAATTATGAAACAGTATTGTGGGACTTAATAATGGTCTATTTATGATCAATAACAAGTAATAAGTGAAGAACAATAAATGGAACACAATAAATGGAAGTAATAAATCAATGGAATGATTGTAGAGAATGTTTAAGTTAGAGAGCAGAGAATGTTGTTGTTCTTGTATATTGAATATAGTGTCCCTTACAGAGAGGCAAGGGTCCCCTTTATAATGAGGGGGAATCCCACAAGGTACATGTGTACTTAATACAAAGAGATATGGATGGTACAGCCTTTTAATGCCACGGTATGGGCTTGTACTATTTTGTGTACTTTTGTCAGCTTTGAGCACGTACCCCTTGGTAATTTCTAGCATTTCTAAGTTGGCCTTCGATATGCACTATCTCGGGGTCGAAGACCTTCGATATGCATTGACTCTAGGTCGAGGGCCTTCGATATGGATTGCCTCGAGGTCTAGGACCTCCAGTGTGGATTACCTCGAGATCGAGGACCTTCGATATGGATTGCCTCGAGGTCGAGGACCTCAGATGTGCCCATTGATACCAAAACTTGTCCCTTCGAGCCTTTTGGGTGTCGAAATGACCATAAAATCGGGCTCTCTGATTTTAGCCGCATACAGATAGTCCCCGTGTTCCTTAGAATGAAATGATATGGAATGGTCTTGAATTCTTGGCTCTTCGATATCTTCATCATGACGTCAGTCACATGAGGTCATCAGCTGATGCGACAGAAAGGTTGCACAGGACACGGTTCTCAAAAAGCCTCTGAACCGCTATTTGCCTTCGTTTCAACTTCTCCAACACGCTTGGAAAAACCTTTATAAATACTCCAACCCTTCTTTTTCAAATTTCACCCTTTGCAACATCTTTAAACCTCTTCTTAACAGCTTTCGCTTTCATCTCATTGCCAGTTTTCTTCTTCTTATTCTAAAGTTCTAATGCAGTTATGGCCAAGATTTCTAAAATGGTCCCTCAAAAAGAGAAAACCCCTTCTTCTTCACGCTCTTCCAAAAGCGCAATGACATTTCCCCCTCGATATGTTGGTCCGGCGGCTGATATTGAATAGGCGAAGGTTGATTGTCGTTGGGAAAAAGCGATGCCGGTAAAAATCCCTCTATCTGAAGGAGATACAGTTATTGATAGAGCCATTCGGGCTATTCCTTGGCGGGGAGAAGATAACTTGAAGATACGTCCACGTGTCGCAGATAAATCATGATGTTGAGAACTGCTTCACCAATTCTTCTTTTCCCTGAATCCGAGTCCAAGTAAATTCACATACATATAATATTTTTTAAGTGAAAATTCCTACGGGAATCTTAATATCTTCCTGCTTGGAGTTTTTGAGTGCTTTCCTAATTTAGGGGTCAGCATGACCAGTTGTGATACTGGCAGAAGCCGATGTCGAAGACAAAGAGAAAAGAGCTGGTGAGGATGTTAGTCCCGAGGGGGTTAATGAAGACAAGGTCCCGGGGGGAGGTGAAGTCCCGATAATAACTACAGACTAGTTCTCAAAGAAGGTAGATTAGGTTTTTACTTGTTCTTTTCTTTGTGTAAGGGCTCCAGCCATGAGCCTTGTAAGATATACCTTTGTGAATCTTCACTATATATAAAGGCCTCCGTTTTTTGCCATTTCTTGTCTTTTCTTTACTTTTTTGAATAGATTGTGATGCATGTTGATAATTGGTCCAAAGTTTTGGACTTTTTAAATGAACCGTTAGGTTTCTGTTCTTGATGGGCGATCAGTAGTAGTCGATAACTGTCCGTAGGGGACTCGATCCTCGAGTCAAAGGCATGCTTTGGGAAAGGCTGCTGCCCTCGAGATACGACTTCGTAATGCCCGAGAAGATAGCTTAATCCAGTCGAGCTCGAGGCTGATCTTCTGAATATGAAGGCCGACAAGAAAGTGGTCCTTTACTTAAAATATGTTGTTGATGCTCGGGTCAAGCTGATGGGGGCATTCACCAGAGAGAGGAGGGGTGATGAATGTTCCCGATGCAAGTCTCGGGGGGAGATCCTCGAAGAGATACATTCTAGGGGCTTTGACTTCTCGGAAGAAATAAAGCAGGTCGAGGCGGGCGAGATCGAGGCCAAGTTTTTCCTTTCTTCTTGAGCTGATGTTGATACTTGAAGGCCGTCGTCAGAGCTGGTCCCGAGAGTAGAATAGATTTCAGCCTTTTTGTTTTCATAAGACTCATGCGGGAGCGTTGTAAATATGTATTTGCAATACATATATATATATGTATGAAATTTTCTTTGATTTGATTTTCCTGTTGGTAGTTAGGTTGGAGAATTGGACTTTGAGATGAAACCCTTGGGGTTATTAATTGGCCCTGAGGCTCTTTAAGCTGGCGACTTGGGCTCTTATGCTTTAGGTCGTACGATAACCGTTGTAGCTGGTGACTTGGGCCCTTATGATTTTTTGGCCCTGAGGCGCTTTAGTTAACCATATCGGGCTTATTCTCCAAGTCGGGTTTTGACTCGAGCTCAACGGCCCTTAGATTTTCAAATTGGCCCGGAGGCGCTTTGTGTCGGTATGACCTGTAGCTGGCGACTCGGGCTCTTACGCGTAATGTTCATATGACTTTAAATCTAGCGGGCGACTCGGGATCTTTAGATTTTTGGCCTTAAGGAGCTTTAGTTAACTGTATCGAGCTTAGTCTTTGATTCGGGTTTCGACTCGATCTCAACAGCCCTCAGGTTTTCAAATTGGCTCGGAAGCGCTTTCTGTCGGTATGACCTGTAACTGGAGACTTGGGCTCTTACACGTAAGGTTGATATGACTTTAAATGTAGCGGGCGACTCGGGATCTTACGCTTTTTTGGCCCCGAAGCACTTTAGTTAACCGTATCGGGCTTAGTCTCCGAGTCGGGTTTCAACTCGAGCTCAATAGCCCTCAGGTTTTCAAATTGGCCCGGAGGCGCTTTGTATCGGTATAACATATAGCTGGCGACTCGGGCTCTTACGCATAAGGTCGATATAATTAGCTGGAGACTTGGGCTCTTACGCTTCTTTGGCCCTGAGGCGCTTTAGTTAACCGTGTCAAGCTTAGTCTCCGAGTTGGGTTTCGACTCGAGCTCAACAGCCCTCAGGTTTTCAAATTGGTCCGGAGGCATTTTGTGTCGGTATGACCTATAGCTGGCGACTCGGTCTCTTACACGTAAGGTCGATACAATTAGCTGGCGACTTGGGCTCTTACGCTTTAGGTTGGAACAACCTTTAATGTAGCGAGCGATTTGGGCTCTTACGCTTTAGATTGATACAACTTTTAACCGGTTCTTTTCGATGTTTTTCAAAGTAAATGGAGGCCTGTGATTTTATGGCAACAGTTGGACGACTCCGAGTTGCGTTAGTTTGGCCGAAGCCTTACGACGGTGGTCATAGTGTTTGGCTGTAGCCTTTTAGTCCTCGAGTAAGATAGCCATGGTTTCTATATCGAGGGTGTGCCTTTTGGGTCTTACAAGTTCGATATATAACCTTGACTTTTATATGGGGTTTATGCTTTGGGTTGGTATGACCTGTAGCTGGCGACTTGGGCTCTTACGCGTAAGGTCGGTACGACTAGCTGGCGACTAGGGCTCTTATGCTTTTAGGTCGGTATGACCTTGCTTACGGTCTCACGGTTTTGATGTTTCCTCATGGAGGGCTTACGAGTTCGCAGTTCCCGGCCCTGAGGTCTTATGGCTTCGAATTTGAGAATCTGATGAGCTGACTGTCGGGGGCAGTCCCCGAGTCAGAATTGATGTTGCCTCGAGAAGAGATTATGTTGTTGATATTGCCTCGTGGAGGGCTTATGAGTTAGAAGTTTCCTGCCCTGAGGTCTTACGTCTTTGAGTTTTATAGCTTGATGAACCGACTGTCGGGGACAGTCCCCGAGTCGGAATTGGTGTTACCTGCCCTAAGGTCTTATGGCTTCGAGTTTTTGGTGACTCGGTGGAGTGACTGTCGAGGACTGTTCCTGTGTGCTTGCTAAATTTTTTGCTTTGGGGCTGTCTCTTGTGAAAATGGCAAACTTCTTTGATGTGCAAAAGGTTTTGACAGAAGGTACTTCTCTGATTACTTGGTATGAGTATACATGTTTTTTCCATCAAGGGTTTGATTATTCTATGCGGATACGGTTCATTCGACCGTTTAATCTGATACATCATTCTCCTGTCGAGAGCTTCTTTGACATATTTCAGTGATCTCCCAGGGGGATGCCCCTCAGTATTCGAGGTTGATCGAAGAGAAGCCTTGAATACTTTATAAGTTCTCCTTAGGTAGTATATGGATATTGCCTTGTTAAAAACCTTGCCGGTAAAACCCATTTTGGGATAAAATCTGACGCGAGGGAAAAAGAGCGCAGCGCATGCTTTAAAGCTTAAGGCCTTCGAGCTAGGGGATGTTTTTATTCCCCTTAGTCACACACCTGTGCCTTTGGTTAGTGTAAAATCTTGAAGGAAAGAGGGAGTGGATTGTACCTTAGTAATAATAGCGCTTGAGCATTGATAGGTTCCAATGATTTGGCAGTTGCTCGCCTTCCATGGTGCCGAGCTTGTAGGATCCTTTGCCGATTACTCCGAGGACGCAGTACGATCCTTACCAGTTCGGGCCTAGCTTCCCTTCGTTAGGGTTTCGAGTGCTTTGGGTGACTTTCCTTAGAACTAAATCCCCGATTCCGAAAGATTGGAGGTTTGCTCTTCGGTTGTAGTATCTTTCGATTCTTTGTTTTTGGGCGGCCATCCGGACCAGTGAAGCATCTCGCTTATCGTCTAATAGCTTGAGGGCCGTAGTCATGGCCTCATTGTTTGAGTCTTCGGTGGCATGTCGGAATTTGGCGCTTGGCGCTCCGATCTCGATTGGTATCAAAGCCTCGGAATCATACACCAAAAGAACGGCATCTCTCCTGTGCTTGATTTAAAGGCTGTCCGATATTCCCATAGTACTTCGGGCAGCGTTTCTCTCCACTTTCCCTTTGCATTTTCTAACTTCTTTTTCAAGTTACGAATGATGGTCTTGTTTGTGGGTCGGCTTGGCCATTTGCACATGGGTGGTAGGGCATCGATAGTACTCTTTTGATTTTTTGATCCTCGAGAAACTTTATTATTTTGCCTCCGATGAACTACTTCCCGTTGTCACACGTTATCTCAGAGGGGATTCCAAATCGGCACATGATGTGATCCCTTATCATGTCAATGACTTATTTTTCTCTGATCTTTTTATAGGCCTGTGCTTCCACCCATTTTGAGAAATAGTCATTCATAAACATAATAAATCTAGCTTTACCTGGTGCCGTTGGTAGGGGGGCGACTATGTCCATTCCCAATTTCATGAATGGCCGTAGTGATAAGGCTGAATGTAGCTGCTCACCGGGTTGGTGGATCATTGGCAGGAATCACTGACACTTATCACATTTTCGGACGAATTCTTTGATATCCCTTTCCATGATGTCCCAGTAGTAACCTGCTCTGATCACCTTTTGAATTAAAGAATCGGCACCGGAATGATTTCCGCAGGTGCCCTCGTGGATTTATCGGAGCACGTAATCAGTGTCTCCTGGTCCCAAACATACTACTAGGGGCCCGTCGAAGGTTCTTTTGTATAGAGATCCGCTTTCGTCGAGTGAAAATTGGTTTGCTCTGGTCCGAAGGTCCCTTGACTCTTTTGGATCCGTGGCAGCTTCCCACTTACCAAATAATCGATATATTTTTTTATCCAATCCCATGTTAGGCTGGTGGAATTGATTTTGGCATGGCCTTCTTTGATCACCGATTTGGATATCTGAATAACAGCCCCAGGGAGTACGTCATCTTCTTCAATGGATAACCCCAAGTTTGCGAGAGCATCAACCTCGTTGTTCTGCTCCCGAGGTATGTGGACCAGAGTCCATTCTTTGAAACGACGCAAAGCGGTTTGAATTTTTTCTAGGTACCATTTCATCCTATCCTCTCGAACCTCGAAGCTCCCATTTGCCTGGTTTACTACCAGAAGGGAATCACATTTGGCTTCGACCGCTTTCGCTCCCAGGCCTTTGGCTAGTTCGAGACCTGCAATCATATCCTCATACTCAGCTTCGTTGTTAGTCAACTTTGCAGTTTTTATAGATTGTCTAATCACGCCACTTGCAGGTGGCTTCAGAACTATGCCGAGCCCAGATCCTCTCATATTTGAGGCACCATCGATGAATAAGGCCCACATCCCCGATGATGCGGCCGTTTTTAGCAGAAGTTCTTTTTCTACCTCGGGCACGAGGCGGGTGAAAAGTCGGCCATGAAGTTTTCCAGAATTTGGGACTTGATAGCCGTTCGGGGTTGATATTCAATATCTTACCCCCCGAGCTCGATAGTCCACTTGGCCAGCCGGCCCGACAATTCAGGTTTATGTAATATATTCCGGAGAGGATATGTTGTTTAAACACATATATGGTGGCTTTGAAAATAAGGCTTAAATTTTCGAGATGCACTTATTAATGCAAGAGCTAATTTTTCTAAGTGTGGATACCTGGTTTCAGCATCTCCCAGGGTTCAACTTACATAGTAGATAGGGAATTGCGTACCTTGCTCATATCGAACCAATACACCACTTACCGCTACCTCGGATACTGCTAAGTACAAGTATAGCGTTTCATCCTCTTTTGGGGTGTGGAGCAAAGGCGGGCTTGAGAGATACACACTGGCACTCCGGAGTCCACTCAAAGTTGTTTTTCTTTTTGAGTAGAGAGAAAAAGTGATGGCTCCGATCTGATGACCTCGAGATGAATCGGTCCAGTGCCGCTATTCGCCTGGTCCACCGCTATACGGCCTTTACGTTGTTTACCACCACGATTTCTTCGATGGACTTGATTTTGTCGGGGTTGATTTCAATCCCCCTGTTTGATACCATGAAGCCTAAAAATTTTCCCGAACTTACGTCGAAGGTGCATTTCTCGGGGTTGAGCTTCATGTTGTAGCTTATAAGGATGTCGAAGGTTTCCTGCAAATGAGTCAAATGGTCTTCTGCGCAGAATTAACATGCATGTCATCAATGTAAACTTCCATGGATTTTCCAATTTGATTTTCGAACATCTTATTAACTAGGCATTGGTACGTGGCCCCTGCGTTTTTTAGCCCGAAGGGCATTTCATTGTATCAGTATTTTCCATACTTCGTGACGAACGAAGTCTTTTCCCTATTCTCGAGGTTCATTCGAATCTGATTATACCTAGACTAGGCATCGAGAAAGGTGAGAGTCTCATGGCCGTCCATGGCATCAATCAATTGATCAATGTTGGGCAGCGGGAATGAACCTTTAGGGCATGCTTTACTTAAGTCCTTATAATCTACGCACATTGTTAATTTGTTCCCTTTCTTGGGGACCACTACTATATTATCCAAACACTCGAGATACTTTACTTCCCTGATGGACCCTATTTTGAGGAGTTTTTTTACATCGTCTTTGACGAACACATGCTTTACCTCGGACTGAGGCCTCCTTTTTTGCTTCACCAATTTGAACATGGGATCAACGCTCAGTCGATGGGTGGTTATTTCCGGGGAGATCCATGTCATATCTAAGTGGGACCAAGCAAAGAAATCAATGTTGTCAATAAGAATTTGAATGAGATTTTTCCTGAGTTCGGGGGTTAGTCCCGTTCCCAGATATACCTTTCGATCTGGTAGGTGTTTCATCAAAACGGCTTGTTCCAGCTCTTCAATCATTGATCTTGTTTTGTCTGATTCTTCGGGGGGCATGAAGGTTCGAGGGGTGATGAAGTCTTCCTCGTCATCTTTGGGGACCAGTTTGTATTTTGACCCCTCGGAGGCGGAATATATGGGCTCGGGTTCCACGTCATGTACTGCGAACATTTCCTTTGCCACGTGTTGCTCCCCATACACTATTTTTATACCATCTGTGGTTCGGGATTTCAATACCTGGTAGAGAGTCGACGGTACCGCCCTGATGTTGTGTATCCATGGCTTTCCCAGCAGGGCGTTGTATCTTATGTCCCCTTCGATGACATGAAACCTGGTGCCTCGAACTGTATCAGACACGTCGACTAGGAGGATGATTTCCCCCTTTGTTGTTTCACTCTCCATGTTAAACCCTTTGAGGGAATTAGAATCGGGTACGATTTGGTCAAGCAGCTTGAGCTGCTCCACTACCCCGAATTTGATTATATTGGTCGAGCTACCTGGATCCACGAGCACACGCTTAATTTGAACACTAACCAAGAGGAAAGAAATTACCAGCGCATCGCTATATGGTTGGGACAATTCTTCGACATCTTCCTCTCTGAACACAATAGTTATTTTAGGTATACAACTCTGAGTTCGCTCTGTCGTGGCGGTGGGTACTTTGGCCTGTTTGAGCACGGGTTCTTGCGGTTCGTGCTCCTCAGGGTCGTTGTTTTCACGCGCGTATACTGAGTTAGACATTTTCTGACCTGAAAGTGAAGATTCTTGAGCAAGAAAAAGTGTGAAGGATAACTTGTGTTTTTAGAAAACCAGCACTAAGATTATCACTATTATTTTTAGCACCACGTTGGGCGCCAAACTGTTTACCGTGAAAATGGTAGTTACAATTATATTTTGATTATGTGGTTCTAAAAATATGTGATCTATTTTAATACTAATTATTTAGGCAGTAGATGCACAGTATGAAGCGAGAAAAATGAAATAAGAGCGAAAAGAACTAAATTACGCAAACCCGGTATCAGAGAGGCCAATCTCGGGGGTATCCGGGTAGGCCTCGAGGTCGAGCTTGAGAAGCTTGATTTGGGGCTATCGATAATTATGAAACAGTATTGTGGGACTTAATAATGGTCTATTTATGATCAATAACAAGTAATAAGTGAAGAACAATAAATGGAACACAATAAATGGAAGTAATAAATCAATGGAACGATTTTGGAGAATTTTTAAGTTAGAGAGTAGAGAATGTTATTGTTCTTCTATATTGAATATCGTGTCCCTTACAAAGAGGAAAGGGTCCCCTTTATATATGAGGGGAAATCCCACATGGTACATGTGTACTTAATACAAAGAGATATGGCTGGTACAGCTTTTTAATGCCATTGTACGGGCTTGTACTATTTTGTGTACTTTTGTCATCTTTGAGCATGTGCCCCTTGGTAATTTCCCGTCTTTCTATGTTGGCCTTCGATATGCACTATCTCGGGGTCGAAGACCTTCGATATGCATTGTCTCGAGGTCGAGGGCCTTCAATATGGATTGCCTCGAGGTCGAGGACCTCCGATGTGGATTACCTCGAGATCGAGGACCTTCGATATGGATTGCCTCGAGGTCGAGGACCTCAGATGTGCCCATTGATACCAAAACTTGGCCCTTCGAGCCTTCTGGGTGTCGAAATGACCGTAAAATCGGGCTCTCCGATTTTAGCCGCATACAACTACGATGTAGCAAAATGAAATTATTTAGTAGTATTTATATATATGATCCTTCTACTGTTTAATTAATGGCAAAATGCCTTCTCTTGACCATAAGTGAGTTGGGTAGAAAAGTGTTTAACAAGCTTGCTCGACCGCGTCTCCTCGGTTGAGAGCCGGACACGCTCTCCGAGGTTGGGGCGTGACAGAAATCGAGTCATCTGAGCCTTTGGAGGAGCCAATGGACGAGGAACGGGGTGCTTATATTCTTGAATTCGTTGTGCTAGAGAGACAGAATTACATACCTCATCCTCAGTCCAAGAAGTGTAGAATGCGATATTGGTTGCTTGGCCCAATTAAATTTGTCTCACTTCCAAGGGAGAGTAACAGAAAGCTTGAAGCCAAATTAGGGGCTCAATGCATAAGTTCGAGGTGGGGGGAAAAAGTGGTTCAAGTTGTGTCGCGACGTTAAACAGGCGCTTGTTGGGATGCAATCCAGCTTTACTGATTTTTTTTATTTTATTGTTATTATATTATTTTTTGTAGTGTTTGTTTTGATTTTGTAGGATTACTAGCATAGATGGCAAAGCCATTAGAAGAGTGCAAAAGCAAGCTAGATGGTGAGAACTAAGTGTGGGGTGCCCACACAAAGGACCATGATTGGGGGAAGATTGAGTACCCGTGATGTCACGCCCCAAAAACCGAGGAGCGCGACCGGTGCTCAATCGAGAAAACCCGACTGAGCAAGCCTGTTAGGTCTCATTCTACCCAAACTAATTCATGAATAAAGAGGAGATGAATTCCATAAATCATACTTTGTAAATATTTCATTAACAACTTCTATTTTGTTTTCATTAGAAGTTTCAACCATAACATCCAAAATATTACAATTTTTATAGATAATATGAAATAAACATATTTGCCAAATACCAATATTTCTGATTTTACTTTCCAATATCAAACACCACCCACAACCTGTCTACGGAGCCTCTAAATACAACTGAAGAGTAATGTAGAAATGCCGACAACAAGGCTCCGGCTATACTTTAAAATACAAAGTACACGATAACCAAATGACACAGGACCCCGAAGTGAAGTGGGGATCACCAAATTAGCTGAAAGGGGTGTACGCGATCACTGATCACTGCCACCTACCATGGAACCACCTGCATCCATTAAAGATGCAGCGCCCCTGGCAAAAGGGACGTTAGTACTGTCGAATAATACTAGTATATATAACTAAAAGTCCTGTTTCAAAATAGAATGTCCATACAGGCAAAGACAACACATAGAGAACAGCAAGTCGCATCAACAATATCCAAATAACCAATTGAAACATAACGATTTCCAAGGTACGAAAATAGTATACATATATATATATATATTTTTGGTTGGGAGATCATTAGCACCGATTACCACCGCCTTTGTTAGCACGGAGTCCGATCATGCTCGATCGACTAGGCCATCTCCCCACGGGCGATGTGGTTTGACATATGATGCGAAAGAAAGTTGTTACAAGAGTAGTACTATCATGTGCGCAACATCGAGTCTGATCTCCACCGGATCAGCTAGGCTGCCTTCCCACATATGTCGTGTGGGTTGGCTTTTTCCTTCCAATTCACAGGTACCAGTTTCATCTCAATTTAGAGAAATAATCACAATTTCATCCCAAATCACAATCCACCCCTACACCGGCACGTGTAGTTTCAGGTATGGGCCTTATGACCCACCCTTCCTCGATTTTGCTAATGATGCTCCCAAAAAAAAATTTATACTCAGTTTGCACACAAAGGTAACACATATATACAGAAATGTATTCATCTCAGAACCTTTCACATTGTACAATTCTTTTATTAGAATTTTCAACCTCTCACCATAACAATGTTCCATTGGCTCTTTGGGCCTTTCACAAGTTTCATTATTCATGGCACGATGGCCGCATTTTATTTATATCCCAGACTTTCACTTCATTTAATTTCAAGGCTCACCACCAAATACCAACCAACAATAAGAAGACACATCAAAGTCATAAACAAGCAGTACCCCAATTCATTTACTTCATTTCCAAACATCTTTATATATTATTAACAACTAGACATACTCAATCAAGTCATAAAGTACATGTGGGAGTAATTAAGAGTATTAAGCATATTGAGTTTTCCTAACCCAATTGGTATACTAGTTTTCATTTACCATACTACTCAAAGCCATACCGACTTAATAAGCAAACCATACTTTAAACGTCTAACTTTTCATATAAAGCTTATTCAGAATAATCATGTTTATATGTTTATAGGGGACAACCCGGGATGTAGAAATTAGGAATTTTGAGCCGACCATACTTAAGCTTTACGAAAACATTATGGAGTTCAATTCCGAGAAAGAAAGTTTAGCCAACATACCTTGTTTGAGATTTCCTTATGTACTTTTGGACGATTACGGTTTAGCAGCCTCAATCTATTCTAATAATTTAACAAAATTGAACCCAAAGTTAGAAAGGTAATTGTAATTCTAGCTCACTAGAGCATTCCATCAAACACTTATATGTATAGTAAGGCTATTAAGCCCCTTTTATGAAATATTATACCACCCCTCAACCCATTCTTAGCGCACAACCTACCCACATATTTTAAGGACACATGCATGCAAAATATCCATCCCCACACCCAAGATGTGCTACACCAATTATTCCCCTTTTTATTATATTTGTGAATTTAGAGTACAGGGTATAGATTCTTACCTCTATAGTGCAGGCCTAGGTTTCTTTCCTTGGTAACTATTCAAATTTCAAGCAAAAATTGAGGGGTATTGGATGAGTATCACCTTCTCACTCTAAAGCTCATTCTCTCACTCTAGTTATCAGAACAATATGATGAAAAATTGCCAAAGGGGGTGCTTTAAGGGAATGGGGGTCGGGTTTTAAATTAAGAAAATAGGTGCCCCAACACAGGTTTGCGGTCGCATATAATGGATATGCGGTCCATAAAGTAACCGCAAAATGTCCTCCAGGAAGATGAATTTTCTGACCGGGTATGTGAAAACTATGCGGTCCGCAAACCTGTTCTGCGGTCGCATAATGCACCGCAGAACTCCCTTCACAAAACCCAGAAGACGTTATGTGGCCAATATGTGGTCCGCATATTGATTATGTGATCGCATAATCGACCGCAAAGCTGGCCTCAATTTTGGCCAGATTTTCTGCTTCACTCTGCAGCCATAATGCGGTCCGCAGAGTGATTATGCGACCGCATAATGGGCCGCAAAAATGCGTAAGTCTGAGAAACATTTTCTTCTCAGTCCGCAGGGTACTGATCAATCCAAAAAGTTCAGACCGCGACTCGCAAGCTCGCCGCAAAGAATTTCTTCTATAATAACCGCAGGAATCTAACTTGGCACTACAAAATACCAAAATTTTGGTTAAGAATTTTACGTGTCCTTACACGTGAGCCGCTAGTGCTTCGGCATTTGGCCTTTCAGGGAGTTTCTTGTCCATCCTCATTATTATTTTGTTTTATTTGTGCGTTGGGGACACTGCACTCCTTTAAGAGTGGTGGGGGAGAATTTCTCTAGATAATCAGTAGAGTATGTCAGAAAGATGTCAACTTCTTATTTTTGTTTTTGTAGTTGTGTATTATTTTAGTAGCTCCTAAGAAAAATCAAGAAAAAAAAAGTAGGAAATTTGGACTTTTCCTGATGATGGATTTCCTAGATAGTTTTTTTGAGGGATTTAAAAAGAAAAAGGACAAAAATATTTTCTTTGTGAGGTAGTGTAAAAATTTTCCCTTGGTTTTTCTTTGTGACGCGGTTCTTTTTCAAGGGTTTTGTTTGAACTGGGTGTAGTTAGTTTTTATTTTGTTAGAAGAAGGAAACCTTGTGATATGTTTTCAATTGAAGCAATATCTCTAGACTTTGTTATGCCTTGAGAATAGTGAGTACTTTAGTTGTGACCCTTAGGATCAGTTTTTGACTCTTGTATAAGTACCTTAAATTGTATGATCTTAACTTTGCTTAAGTGCTTTGACTAGAGTGTCTTGATTAGTCCAATCCTGAGTGAGTTATGTTCCATGTGTGTGTGAGGCTGTGTGTTATTTTGTGCACTCCATTTGATGTCTAGGACTTGCCCCGTGTGTTTGCAAAGCGAAATAATAGTTTTTTCAGTTTTGGAAGTTATATAGGTGTTTCATAGGTGTTTTTTTGTTAAGTGATATATATATATATATATATTACCCGCCTAATTGTTATGTTTCGTAGTAAAACCCTTTGAGCCTGTAATCCTATTTTTTTGGCAATCACATTACAAGTCTTACTTATTTGTTTGAATTAACCATCTATTTGAACCTTTTCACCTCTCTTGAGCACTTTGTATTGTTATGAACTTTGTAAAAGTTAAAGTGGAGGTTGGTTTGGATTTTGAGTGGAACTAATAAAATAAGGAGTAAGGTTCACTATTTTGAAAAAGTAATAGCCACTTGAATTCAAAAAGAAAAAAATAGTTGTAGTGCAAATATTCCTCGATAAGTGGTGACTCTTGATGTAATTGTGCTTAAAGAAGTAGAGATTTAATGTATATTAATATGAAGGTGGAGTTATGGTTTGACATAGGTGTGTGGTTTTAAATGTTGAAGTGTATGTATTAAAGTGCTTAGGGAGGTGTATCCACTATTATATCTAAATGTATCCTACCCGTCACGCATCCTTCATCACAACCAATTAAAGTCCTACTTTATCCTAGACTGGATGAGCTCAATTAATAGATTACTACATTACGGCCAAGCCTATGGTACATCTTTTGTGACATATGAATGTTATTTCTGAGAGTGAGTGAATTATTTCTATCTTGAGTTCCAAATTGTTTTTAAATTGTATTGTGTGTAGAACTACTCTCTTTTGTTGTGTGAGAGAACTTGATTCATGAAGGAAAGGTAATTTCATTGACCTCTATGTTAGAGTGATTGAGTTGTGAATAATGTGTGGTACTTGTGAGTCAAATCTTGAGGTGAAGTGGTTACACTTGTGCTTAGTCTATTTTTAAATATTTCGTGGTGTGATGAGTTAGGAGAATTGTTTTAAAAGGTTGTTGTTTAACCAAATAATTAGACCCTTTGACTAAAGCTTATTTTTAATATGAATACGGGTTACTGATAATCAAGATAATGGAAAAAATGAATAATAAACAATATTTCAGAAATAAAAGATCGATGTTGATTGTATTCGAGAATCAAATGCCTTTACAAGCTGTATTCCCCTTCCTTATATAGGAGATTCTTATAACGTACGGTTCTTGCTATGGTTACTCGTTAATGACTAATTATGACATTAATGAGGTGTTACAAAGGATAACGGTAATTGGGATTCAGTTACATAACGTTCGAGTAATCAATTATGGGTCCCTGAATCTGCTCGTAGCTTTGTCTAGATTCATTCTGACCATGCCTCTCTCACGTTATGATCAAGTTGAGTTTCCTGTGGCTGATAAGTTTGTGGATTTATTGAACCGTGCCTCTTTGTACCGTATCTCTTCAAGGAGTCACGTCTAGCTTTCGCGTTTTTATGTGTCTACGTGACTAGCTGAGTTGTCAAAAGTTGGCTTACGTGTGAAACTTTTTTTTTACCAATACAGATAGTCCCCCCCACTTACCATATATTTAACGATTAATATTTGGTAAGTGGATATTCATTAATGGCAGGAATATTTTTCCGATTTTCCTTGAATCATCGTATCCTTCTCTGCACCATAGGCGTCATTTGTCACTTCCATTTAATGCTCATACCATGTGTCCTTTTCGGATTGGTTCTGCATTTACTCAGCACCTTTTAGGGCTTTTTGCGGCTGTGACAGTCCCGAAGTGATATCTTCAATTATGACTTTTCATCATTATTTTCCTTTTTCTTCATGTTTGACGGTTGTCTTCAAGTATAAATACATGTTTTCTTTTCTTTGCTTCCACGAAACACTTTTCTAACTTTGTTTTTTGTAAAGAACTTTCTTCTTTGCCTTTGTAAACATGTCTTCTTCAAACCAACCTCAAAGAGTAATAGATATTGAAAGTTTAGCGCCATCTTCTGCTCCGACTAGGAGTCGGAGGGGTGGTAGACTTAGAAGTCTAGGATCCACTCCTTCGAGGGGTTATTCTTCTTCTCAGATAGTTCCTTCTCCTTCCACTAGATCTCCAGTTTCTCCGAGATTTAGGGTTTCTCGGTCTTTGTCTAGAGGTAGAGGGGAACGCCTTCGTGAACCTGGAGTCGATGAAATTGTCCCTGCTGAGTTTGTTTTCGCTAGGGATAGTCAAGTTCTTGTAGATCAATCTTCTTCTCTTGATAGTGTAGAAAGATATCCAACCCTTATAACTGAGGGTCAGATTTCCCTTGTTCGTAGGGAATGCTTTTGGAAATCTGACTTTCCTATCTATATTCCGAATAGTAATCAAAGAATAACGTCTTACAAGACGGGATATTCTTTTATTTATATGTATCCTTTCACTTTAGGGTTTAGAACCCCATTGACCTAGTTATAATTGAGTTTTGCCATTTTTTCAATATCTGCTTAGGACAAGTTGGACCGCTTGTGTGGCGAATCGTCGCATGCCTTAGGAGTTTGGCTTCTTTAGCCTCGGTTCCTTTTACCTTCAACCATCTTATTCACCTCTACTCTCCTACCTTATTTCGTGAAGGGGTTTTTACTCTGACTGCTAGAAGCAAAAGAGTGTTGGTAACCCCTGGAGACGATAAGGATAGGGGTTGGTACCTTCGGTATGTTGCTGTTCCCACTGCTGGTTTAGTGGGTGAAGAAAATCTTCCCTTCCCTGAGAAGTGGAATCGTGCACGTGAGTATGCTTTAGCTTGCATTTACTTTTTCTTGTTTGACTTGAGATGTTTTATTTAACACCGTATCTGCTTATTTTCCTTTTCTCAGCAATCATGAATACTGTTGAGAATGTCTCTGGTATTCGTGATTGGGTAGAAAAACTGTTATCTGTTGCTTCTTCAGAAGAAAGATCTTGGAAGTACCTCAGTGGGAGGTATGGTTGGCAAGTAAAGACCCACGGTAAGTGAAGTTGTTGTTCTTTCTTCTTTCCTTACTCGAGTCTTCTTTTTTTTTGTCGTTTAACTTTTTTCCTTTTTTAATAGGATTCTCTGCTCATGGGGTGTCTACTTCCTCTATACCGAAGATGTCCTTGGCTCAAGCCCAGGAAATTATTGTTGGTTCATCTTCCTCGAAGAGGAAGATTAGTGAGTCTTGTTCTATAGAGGAAGAGTATAGGGTGCTTTAGTGCACAGGCCATGGAGAAGGCGAATGGTCTTAGATGATAAGCCTATTTCCTCAACCTTGCCTCCCGTATCTGTGATTGAGCCCCCTGTCTTTGATGATGTTTCGCATTCCCCTATTCATGGTGGTATTGATCTTGCTCCTGACGACGTCCCTTTGGCTGCTATCTATCCTGCTTCTTTGTGAGAAGCTGTTTCGTCTATTCCTTTGGCTATCTCAACTTTTGTTGCTGCTTTGCCTGTAAATTCTTCAACTCTTCAACTTTCTGTGCCTGCTTCATTGACCGTGGCTTATCCAGCTCCTCAACCTTTCGTGCCTGTTGTTATTCCATCTCTGCCTGCTTCCATGCCTTCTGTTAGGGAAGTAGGGCCTTCTAGCAGAGAGATGCGGAAGGTGGTAATTGAGGTTCCAGCTGAGGGAAACCTTTTCAAGAAGACAGGTGAGCCGGAAGTGTCGCTCAAGCCTTTGATAGGTCCCGCTGAGAAAGCAAGCTAGCTAACCACGGTGCTCTTACATGGGCCAATGAGGTCGTGCATACCTCTTTGAAGGTATGGTGTAAGTTATCCTCTTTCACTCTCGTATATGAAATTTACCATATCTGACTGGTTTATTTCTTGTAGATTAACCTTATAGGCATGGAGCTTATCAAGAGGATTTCAAACACAGACCAAGAAATAAGAGAGTTGCAGGCAGAAGTTGATAATTGGAAAGCACAATATGATAGCCTAAGGATTGACACGGACACTTTAGAAGAGGAAAGGAGTACCTTGAAGCGGCAGATGAGACTTATGGCAGCAGAACTAGGAGTGGAGCGGGCTTCTTGCAGTCAAGCTGACAAAGATAAGAGTGTTCTGGAGTCTTCGTTGGCGGAGCAGTTGTCCCGTGCCTCAGAGGAGATTAGAGACTTGAAGAACTTGCTGATGCAGAAGGAAGAATACTCAAGCGAGCTCGTGCAATCACTCACTCGTACTCAAGATCTTTGAAGGGCTTTAGACAAAGCTCAAACTTTAGAGAAGTCGATTGTTCCATTAAGGGCTGCTCATGAAGCTGCGGAGGTGGAGAAGGATGGGTTGAGGGCTGAGCTTCAAGTGTGGGCACAAGATTATAAAGATTTGGAAGAGGTGGCTGATGTCGATGTGAGCTGGGCGTATATGAATTCTCGCCTTGACACATTGATGGAAATGAGTCAAGAGTGTTTTGACCTTAGTGCTGAAATAGCCAAAACTAAGGAAGCCATGGAGAAGGCTCAACAGGGTCATAACCTCTCTTCACCAGATGGTGAGATTCCAGCCGCTCATGCCTCTTCATCCTCAGTTGCTCCCGCTCCTTCTGCCTCTGAAGTCAACCCCTCTCTTGAAAAGATCTAGTTGGTTTATCCCTTTTTTTCTTTTTCTTTGTATCAATTGGTGGTTACCCCCAGTCCCATCGGGGGTAAATTTGGATTTCCTTAAAGTCCCCAAATGACAACTTAGGGGCACCACAATGTATATAAAAATTTTATACGGCTAAGTATAAGTTAATACTTAGTTTTAGCCGTTTTAATATATAAATGTTAGTTCGACTTTTGTTGAGTTTCTGTTTCACTCTTTAAGTCTTTTGCATGCTTTATTTTTCGAGGTTTTAGTTTTACCTTCGAGTTTTGCATGTGGAATGCTTTAGACTACTCGTACCTTTTTTATAATAGGCACGGTGTCATATTAAATGTGTGCCTTTTTGTAATAGGCATAGTTTATGGAAGAAGGCCCTTTATAATTGACATGAAGAAGACGTATCAACTTCATGATAATGCAATAGAGTGATAGGAATTTTACACATGTTTAAGAATGTTTNATTGAAGAAGGCCCTTTATAATTGACATGAAGAAGACGTATCAACTTCATGATAATGCAATAGAGTGATAGGAATTTTACACATGCTTAAGAATATTTCTAAGGAAAGTTTTTTGTTTAAACTTCCATGACACTTTACATGTGTTTGGTTATCGTCTAAAACTCACGCTTGCAACTGTTTTTTGTTTAACAGATTTGATATACTCTTGTATTTCGTAACTGTTTTTCATAGGTAACAGTTTTTCGATATTAATACAAGGAAATAACTATTTTTTACTAGTAACAGTTTTTATAAAGATTGGGATTTTTACGCGCAACTATTTTGGAAACAGTTTTCTAATAAGTACGAGGGAAATGTTTTCTTATTTGTAATTATATTTATTTAATAACAGTTTTTTGAATGAATACAAGGATTTAGATCTTTCATCCACAACTGATTTATTCGAGAACAGTTTTTTGAATGAGTATATTGATGATGATCTTTTACCCTTAACTGTTTTTGTTGCAACAGTTTTGAAAAGATGTACATTTCTTTCTCGTGACTAATATTTTGCCTTTCAACCTGAATATGTTCGAAGGTTTTTGATTTTTGCATTAGGCTTTGTATTTGGATGGCTCTTTTGATTTCTTTCGATTCTTCTCGTGTCACTTGTCTCATTGGGTAGATGGGCCTTTAGGCTTGAGCTTTTGACTTTCTGATAGTCTTCTTTGCTTCGTCTTAGCCTTCCATACTGTATAGTCCCCCAAGTGTTTGAGATTTGAAGAATGAAATCTCGAGCACTTGATTATTCCTTCCTTGTGGTCCCTTTCCTGAAAAGGAAAAACATTCCGGACTCGAAGGTATATAGTTTTTTAGATGATGACTGCTTAACCCTTTTTAAAATGTCCATCAGAAAGTGTAACCCTAGACCGGGAATTGTTATTTCCTCGTATCTTTGCAGGTCTAATATCATCATCTGGTGATGGGCTAACTTTATGCCTATCATCTAAAAAAGTTAGTAAAATTTTTAAATGTTCAAAATAAAATCGAACGTGTGATACCTGATGGTGGGTATTCTTTTCTTTTTAGAAGTAATACTTCTTTAGATGGATGGTGTTCCAACTTGTTGGTAGAACTCTGTCGTCCATAGCTTCTAACTCATAGGCGCCTTTCCCAGTTATGCCTCGGATTTTGTAAGGTCCTTCTCAGTTTGGATTTAGCTTTCCTGCACCTGCTTCTTTTGTTGATTGAAAGACTTTTTTTAGGACAAAGTCCACAATTTTAAAATACCTGAGATGAGCTTTACGGTTGTAATAATGCACTATGATTTTTTTTTAGCTGCCATCCGTATTAATGTTGCTTCTCTCCATGGTTCGAGCAGGTCCAGGTTGGTCCTTAATTCATCATCGTTTTCACCTTCCATTGTTGTTGAGAACCTTATGTTGGGTTCGCCAATCTCCACAGATGTTAAGGCTTCTGAGCCATAAACAAGTGCGAACGGAGTTTCTCTCGTAGCTATTTTTGAAGTTGTTCTGTATGCCCATACTACCGCTGGTAACTAATCAGGCCAGTTTCCTTTAGCTTTATCCAGCCGCTTTTTAGATTGTTGATGATAACCTTATTCGTTGACTCAGCTTGACCATTAGCCACGGGGTGGTACGGTGTTGAGGTGATTCGCTTGATTTGCCAACTTTCGAAGAATTCTGTGATTTGCGAGCCTATGAATTGTGGGCCATTATCACACACGATTTCCTTTGGTATTCCAAAGCGGCATATTATGTTTCTCCATAAGAAGCTTTTAACTTCCTTTTCTCGCACTTGTTTGAACGCTTCTGCCTCTACCCATTTTGTAAAATAGTCGGTTAGTACGAGTAAAAATCGCACCTGTCCTTAGCTGTTGGAAGAGGTCCTACTATGTCCATACCCCATTTCATGAAAGGCCATGAGGATATTATTGGATGTAATATTTCTGTTGGTCGATGCACGTTATTGGCAAACCTTTGGCACTTGTCATAAATTTGGATACGAAATTCTCGAATTCCTCTTCCATCTTAGGCCAATAGTATTCGGCTCTGATTAGTGTTTTCACTAAGGATCTCACCCCTGAGTGATTTCCACAGTGTCCTTCGTGGACTTCTTTCATCACAAATT